>BQNB010089887.1:0-24291 GCA_026074375.1 Tanacetum coccineum
AAAACGTAGAAAACCAGACGAAAACGTAAAATAACTGAGAAAGACGTAAAAATACAGACGAAAACGTAAAAAAGCAGACGAGAACGTAAAAAACAGACGAAACGTAAAAAAACAAACAAAAACATAAAAAACCTGACGAAAACGTAAAAAAATAGACGATAACGTAAAAAACTAACGAAAACGTAAAAAACGAACGAAAATGTAAAAAAACTAACGAAAACGTAAAATAACTGACGAAAACGTAAAAAAATGACGTAAACGTAAAAAAACTGACGAAAACGGAATAAAACTGACGAAAACGTAAAAAACAGACGAAAACGTAAAAATACTGACGAAAACGTAAAAATACTGACGAAAACGTAAAAAAGACGAAAACGTAAAAAAAACTGACGAAAACGTAAAAAAACTGACAAAAACGTAAAATAACTGATGAAAATGTAAAAAACTATTAAATATCGTAGAAAAACAGAGAAAAACGTAGAAATCGTAGAAAACGGATTAAAATGGACGAAAACGTAAAAAAACGTACAAAAAAGAATAAAGACGATTGAAAACGTATAAACCCAGAAAAAGTATGAATTATTTAATTATTGTAGAAAGAAGTGAGAAGAAGAGGTAAGAAGAGGTAAGAAGTGAAATATTTTGTCTGAATTTTTGAAGAGGTTAGAAGTGATTTTTACCATTTATCTCTGCAAAAAAACAAACAAAAAACGTCTAAAAGACTGCAGACATAAGTGGTGAAAAGATGTTAGAAGAGGTTATTTGAAAAAAACAAATAAAGCCTTAGTAAAGAAATGTGATAGAGGTAAGGCGTCGATTTGAAATTCTTGGGAGTGAAAATATATTTATTTTTATCCACAATGTTTAAAGGCATATCTACGCTCGAGAAGGGTTGTTGCTATCCAGAGCCCATCAAACCTTCATCAATGACACACAACTTTCTTTATAGCCCTCAGCTTTGAGTCTAATGTCAGTAACGTTAGGCACCTATCGGTGACGGAAACTAAGTTTAGCATGACGAATATAGTTAGATAACATGTAAGATATATACATTTTATCGATTTACGTTTGAGGTTGCATGCTGTGAAAAAAACACATTAATATGACCTTTTGTTGCCTCGGAAACTACAAGCTTGTTACAAACCTTTACCTCCCGCGGAATATAAATTTTGTATAATTCTAAGTTACCATATTTTTCAGAACATTATTTGAGACTTGTATATAGGTGTTTACTTCCAACTGAGTCTGCCCAGACGACGATGTCACCAAAACAGAAGAACTATTAAGTTATCGAACAAGATGCTTGAAAGTTATTGTCTAATTTTTGAACGGTTTTAGGCAAATTGTATGAATCTATAGGCAAAAGAGCTACTGTACCTCATAGATTTACCTGGCAAACATGTCATTGCTTTTGGGAAAAATGCAAAAAGACCATCATTATAAATTTGGTCGTATTCACCTTACAAGAACGGTTAAAGCGTATACTGGTTTGTATCACTTTCTTATCAAAGAAGAAGAGTTGTGGACCCGGGATGGGATGATTATTGTCTACAAATGTTAAAATTGAATCGTCCCGTTTCACTTTGTCCAGAAGCTCGAAGGGCCCGCATGTAACAAAAGTCTACAAAAGATAAAAAGAAGTCGGCCCCACCACTTATGTTTAATTATTGTAAAAATTATTGTATTAATAATGGCTCAGAATATTCCCTGGCATATGCCATGGTTTATTCCCTGGAATATGCCAGATGCCAAAGCATATGCCTTATGCCAAAGGCATATTCTTATTTCATTTAGTCTATAAAAGGCTTGTAATATCAGTTGTAAAAAATCATCGAACACCACCATCACTACTACTACCACCACCACCCTTGTAACATCAAGCTTCCGTAGTATTTTAATATAAAGGTGTGTTTTAAGTAACTTGTAATTTAAAGTTTTAGTTTTTAAGCTTTAATACAAGATAAAAATTCCTGGCAACGTAATTTTCATCTTGGTATCAGAGCTTTGAATCAAAACATTCTTAGCTCTATGGAAGGCTAAACCCTTCAGGTATATTCAGGAAAAGCAGTAAAGGTATTATTTTATCAATAATTCGTATTTCTACGGTAACATCTCTATTAAAAATTTCATAAAACCACTTGTTTTTGGTAAAAGACAGCGCAATTGCTTCTTTATAAAAAGTACATGATTATTGTCTACAAGCATTAAAATTGAATCGTCCCATTTCTCTTTGTCCAGAAGCTCGAAGGGCCCGCATGTAACAAAAGTCTACAAAAGATAAAAAGAAGTCGGCCCCACCACTTATGTTTAATTATTGTAAAAATTATTGTATTAATAATGGTTTTTTTAACGAAACTAGTCCTAAACCTACATCAACCGATTTAGCTAATAATCTAGCTTGTGTTTATAGTCGTTTAAATCTATTTTCTAAAGTAGCACTCAAAAATTACAAAAGTATTTCTGAAAAACAAAAAGAACTTGAGTCTAGAGTCCAAAATTGTCAAGAAAAGCTTGAATCTTGTGAGGAATTACTAAGAAAAACACAGAGTGAAACTAGAAAAAGCCTTCAACAGATCTCAACTGAGATCCAACAGTCCAAACCACTCACTAAAAGAGAAGTCTTGAACCTTGTTCAAGAAATAGCTGAGCAACCAAAGTTAGTCGAAAAAGAAGCCCTTAGACTAACAGAAGATCTTAATCAGAAGATCCAGAAGGTTGAACACCTTCTTCACGAAGTTAAGAAACTCATCACCGGATGAGTCTTGCCAATTTAAAGGCAACAACTGAATATCAAGAAGCTATACAAGCCACTGAAGACCTTGAATCACCAGCAGTTGGTTTTGCAAAAACATCTGATTACAAAGGAGGATTGGCTGTTCAAGTAAACGCTGTTATAAAACAAAATAACACTTTACTTTATTTGGCCACTAAGCAAAGTCAGAAGTTAATTGAGCTAGAAGAAAAGTTTGACAAGCTCAAGCAGGAAATTCATATGATTAAAGAAAGAGAAGTTCAGCCCGCTGACCTTGAAGACTCAATATCAAGCCTAACTAAAAGACTTGATAGTTTCTCCATCATTGGAAAACTCTCGGTAAAAAGAATAAACGAAAAGATACACGTCTTTGAAGATCCTAATAAAATCTTTAAAGAACAGTTTGAAAAAAGAGTCAAAGAAATGACTTCTAGAAGACCAAGCATCCTCAACAGAAGTTCTATGCAAACACAAACAGAACTTCCAACTCAAGAAGATCAAATCTGTGGCTACCGACAAATGGCCCGAAATAGGCATCAAGTGGCTAGAACAACAAGAAGGGTGTTTGGAAGGAATAATTACAATAGAACTCTTGAAGCAGTTGTAGACCCAGAAAGACAGCTTGAAATATCAAGAGAAAGGCGAGCGAATCTTGTTCCCACAGAAGTACTCTATTCAAACAATAGAAGTACAACAAGACACAGAGTATATGAACACTACTTTGAGCAAAGAATTTTATGTGTTGGTGAAAATTAAATAAATCTTTAATTATGCAATGAAGAGTCTTATGAAAGCCTGAGAAATTCAGGACTTCAGCATATCCACTTAGGGATATTCATGATAAGGCTACACGCACTCCACCGGAGAAGTGCAGGAACAAATGCTCTAGTTGTCCTCCGAGACACTAGATGGGAAGATAGCCGACAAATTATTGCAACCATGGAAGTAGACCTCTCTGCAGGAACGCAGTTAGTCTATACATTCCCTGATATGATTCTAAGTGTCAATGACTTCCACAATCATGTAGAAGTTGCTATACAGACTCATGGGTATGATACCTGGCAAGGTGGTGAAAGTAACTTACTGATAACAATGGCCTTAACAGGCAGGTTATCAAACACCAGTTATATGGGATTCTAATACAGCGTAGAAAACGTTGTGGATCACCTCACCACAACTGGCATAACAGCAATTCCTGGTGAAAGAAGAAGTATAGAAGAGTTAGAAGGAATGAGCTGGCATCTAAAGCCACCTGAGCAAACCTCAGTACGTGTCCCATCAAGGGTTGCAGTAAATGAAAGGCTAAATAGATCGGTAAGTCTTCGATTTGAAAGATACCGACAAACACCTCAACCACCAAGATACTCAGTTGATCAGCATGACCGAGAAAGAAATGATAACTTGGATGAAGATGAAGAACACTTCATAGGAATCTGCTTACAAAATCCTCAAGAACATATCTCTTATGACGTATGTTTCTGTGAAAGTTGTTTAAATGAAGCAAGAATCCTAGAAGAAGAACCATTAAATAAAGTTAGGCGATCCAACAAACCAAAACGATCAAGACAAAGGTCAAGTGAGAAATGGTCAACACTTGGGGAACCATCGGGAAAATGGGATTATTATGTCAGGTATGATGCACCACCAGACATAACCCCAATAGAAGAAGTTGCAGCAACTGGTTGGGGAGATGAATTCTCAGATGATGAAGTTACCCCAGGAAAGGTAACTATTTTAGAAGAAAGAACTGATTGGGATGATGATGAACGAAGTGGCGGAAAGGTTCTTGTCATACAAGAAAGACTTGCACAAAATCAGCAAGAATTCCTTGATGAATACCTACCACAATGGGATGAAAATCTCGCCATACAAAAGAAGGAATCAGAGTCGAAATGGGAAAACCCATTCGCAGCGAAGAGTGGTGAGAACCATAACCATACAATTCTTCATCTTTCTAAGGAAGAAAATGATGATGATGATTTACCATACCCAAAGTTTCGAAATTTCAAACAAATGGCAGCAAAAATCATCAAGAAACATGAAGAACATGCATTCCCATCTTCATCTTCACAAATAGAATCAACCCAAAGCTATCAACCCCCACATGATGCAATCATGGGGCCACCAGTCTATCCACCGGCACAACAGAATCCACAACCATTCTATAGGCCAGACTATCAGTTTGGTTATCCTCAAGGAAAAAGTAAAATATTCAATGGAGGATATGGTGAGTATCACAACTCACAGTGGACTCTACCACCGGCATGGACAGAATCCGGAGTAATGCTAGTATTACCATCAGACCCAGGCCTATGGTCAGAAGTAATATCCAGATGGGAGTCTATTACAATTAATAGACTTAACAATCAAACATGGTCTGACAACAAAGCAAAGTTAGCTTTTGTGGAGAATCTTCTTGGAGAAAGTGAGAAGTTAATGTGGCAACAATGGCGAACCGCATATACCCAGGGGCATACTCTGCTCTTGAGGCAATTGCAATTACACCACAAAAAATAACATCACAAGTAAGTGCAAGTTTAATCTGTATTGTTTTGTAATCTAGCTCCTTGCTAGTTTTTGTTTCTAATAAAATCGCCGTTCCAAAAAAAAAAAAATTGCGATGTTTAATATTAAAAAAAAAAGAATTTTTTTTTACAAAACGCACCCTTAAAGTGTGCGAAAAGTTACAAAAACGAACTTGAGCGTTTACTTATTTATGATTTTTTATATAACAAACTCTATTTATCATATATGAAACGTATATTTATCGATTCATTCGTAAAAAAAATGTCATTGAAAAGATCGTCGAATTGCGAAGTAAACGAGCCCAATATTGCAATGCTTCTGACATACGTACGATTTTATAAAAAATGCTGAAGTTTAATATAATTTTTTTTTTAATTTACAAAAATAGTCCTTGAGGTTATCGGTTCGCTACAAAGTAGTCCTTAATGACTAACCTTGCAACGGAACACTAACCTGAAAGACTATTTTCGTAAAATATTTTCAGAAACAATTAACGCAAATAGCCTGTTATCGGTCCGTTGCAAAGTTAGTCCCCTGCACTCCGCGGCAGTTTTTATTCATCGCAAGAAGATGAAAGATTGCAAACATTTCCACAAAGTAATCAATGTTGGACCCGGTTTGACTCTTGCACATGTTAAAGTCGGTACTTGAAAAACTTTGATTGAATAGGTTATTCCTTTTGGATGACCCATATCAAATGCATTGCAGCTTATCATCTAAAGTAGACTTCACGGGTTACCCAAATTTCAAAAGTAGATTAATGGGCCTACAACTTAATCATCATCATTTGCTGTTTGATGATATATGAGCTGGCTATGAAAAATAAATATCACTGCCTTTCATTTCAATTTTTTTTCTCAAATCATAAATGTATAACCATGTCAAAGGAGTAAAGTATTACCAAAAAGATGCTGATAACCGAAAATGCTGATAACCATGTCAATGGCTCCAAAAATGTATACAAAGGATATCTGCAGCAAATTGCTGTTTTCATATGGTGTTGTCACAAGGGGTCTTTCCGTTTGCCAAAAAAATGCAGGTGCATGAAGAAATGCGCAAAGGCTATAGTTCTATTGGAACACGAAGCCCGTCATAACTGAGTTGTACATCAAGACCTTCGGATTCCTTCAACTTCAAAAGACCTTCATTCACTATCTCATGATCCATCAGATGCATCATACCTACATTGATCACAGAAAATAACTCATTAGACTCGTTGCTATTTGTTTACATTCCAAATTTCCTAACACGATTTGGTTTTCATTTTTCAATAGAAATGGATGTTTCATACCCGTTTATGAGAAAATCAGTTGACGTATAGATAACAAGAAGATACCTGTGAAAAGAGTTCTTTTTGGCTTGATTTTTCGTACTTCTTCCAAAGCCTGGAGTCAAAACTAACATAAATACAAAGTTTAATGACAAGAGGCTAAGAGAAGATATAGTGAAATTTAACCCTTGGAAGTCCAAAATGTGTTGAAGAAGAACGATCTGGTCTCAATGCATCCTGGAAAAACACGAAAGTAATATAATCGAGTCAAAATTCATAAAGTAATGATGGATGTTAATAGAGAGGTGAGGGGGTATGTGATTACCATTATAAGGAGATCACAATTTTTTAAAAGGGGATAAGTCTCCTTTGGTATTCCACTAACATCACTGCAACAAAAAGAAGAAATAATAGTAAAGGGATCTGCATCAAAATATTAGTAAGTGTGTGTGTTTTATGGAGTGCCGGTGTGACTTTATTACCTGATGTAACAAACGTTGCCAAAGCGGAAGCCCAAGGAGCGGTAATTGCGTCCATGCCACACTGGTAGTGGAGTTATCTGATGACACAACATAAATGCAACAATGTTCAGTATTTCAGTGACCAAATTATGTATCAAGTGAAAGCATGTTGCTATTTGCAATTTTCCCATGTTATATTATGCACGTCGTAATATCATTCCAACAATGATTACGGATTTATAGTAAGAACTACTTTGAAGAGTTGTTCAAGAGTATCAAAAAAGTGAAGTTGAACCTTAAGGTCATGTACAATGAAGGGCTTTTCGTGTATGATGTCAAACTGCAACTCCGAGACTGCAGCTCCAGGTGTGACCACACTCGTGTCTACTAGATAATAATGGGTCTTTTTCATCACCTGCAATTATGTTACAAAACACCAACTTAATTTCATTCACCAATCTAATAAGCTCATTACTCAAGAACCTATCAACTGTTTGTACCTCAAAGTCACGCTCGGCTACATAGATAGGAATATGTGGTTGGACATTGTTTGTCCAGTCACGAAGATCATCCAAACCTAAAAAGTATAGCAAAACAGCTTCAGGGACATTAGTGTAGATTCACTAACTTAAGTACAGTAGCAATTTGGCGAACATTACCTCCAATTGCATCAGCATGAGAATGAGTTATCACAACTGCATCTAATGTTCTTATCCTGAAAAATTGATATACAAGAGGTTGAAGATGATTCAGCTTTGTTGTGGCAGGATTATATAAAGCAAAATGAGTGACATCAATCTTACCCGTAAGTTGGGAACCAACGAAGTGCACTTTGGTAGAAAAACCTGCAAACAAAAAGGAAAACATGTTTATGAGAAAATAGGTAGACTTTGGTTGTATTTTATCGTTAACAAAATGGTTTAAAAGTCACCCCTATAGCATACTCAAGTGTTTTACAACATTGGATCATATTTCAATAACAGCATTTGTAATCATTACTCTGATAACATAATTTGTAACTGCATTTAATACATTGGTTATTCGTAAAGTTAATACATGTTTACAAATAACACTTTATTAGCGAAAAAATTAATGGCTCCATATAAGATACAAGAGAGAACAAAAAAGTGTTTGCGTGTCAACCAACTTGACTTGACTTGTTTTGACCACATCTAATTTCAGTTAATTCGAGTCAACACATCTAAGAAACGCAATTGCATTGTCCAAGTACAAAATATCGTATCTTTTATATCATTTTATATAAGTATATAGTAAGTCAGTGATAAAAGCATTTTGCACATACTTGCCAGCATCTATAAGAATGTTACATGTGCCAGAGGGTCTAGGATAACGAATAAGGACGCTTGTATTAAGTCTCCTATTCTTATTTCCGGGTTCCACGGCTTTTGAGCACACCTGAGAAGCCATCAAGATACTCGTATTGGAAGAAAAACAAAAGCAACAAAGTCACACCTTGGCAATGCCATTTCGTACAAAATGAATTGATTTAGTATAAAGTTTACCTCGCATTTTTTAAAGGGATTGGTAAGGCAGCTCACTCGTGGAATTCCTTCACTTGTCCCTGTCCCTATGAATATGAGTTCTGGTTGATCAGGAGATACTTGCTCTCCTTTCTGTACACCTACAAGACATGTAATAGTTTACGCTACTAACTTTAGGCGCTGTTTGTTTCGAACGAAAGAATTACCATAGGTATGGATTTCTACACCTAACCTTTACGGGTATGGAGGATGCCTGATGTTATGGGTATCAAATCCTTACCCGTAAAACAAACATATAAAACTGTTACCCTCAAACCCAAATTGTCTAACCAAACATCCCCTTGTATTATGGTTATAGTAGAACTCAGCCCCATAAAACAAACATTATAGGCAGTGTTTGGATGTGAGGTAAATTTAAGATTATATAACCTAACTTGAAGATTTCGGTATCAAGAGAGAAATTACTTGAACGGCTGTAACTCCTCTTGGTGTTATAGTAGATAGTGTGAACAATCATTCTACTATAGCAATAGAAGTGAGTTAAGGTGGACTGCTATTGCTTAGTCTTTTGGAAATGTAATCCGCTTTCTACTGTCTGGCTCGGCATTATGTCATAATGAAGTTATATAAGGCGAAACGTTTCAAAATAAGACAGGGCTTATGCCGAAAACCAAATAAGCAAGCCATAAGGCGAAACAAACACTCCCTATATCTGATACTTGTAATAATAATATCATATCGCAGAATTACTTTGCCAGACATTTCACACATATATAGTGTTAATAATGCAGCAGCAGAAAAATGGGTGTTTGGTATTTTGCATAAAACCGGGTTGACCCGGTATTCAAAACATTACTATGTAGTGAATTAAAACAAGAACCAAAAATAATAAATAAAAAAAACTGACTTGAAGATGAAATAATACTGCTGCTGCGTTGGTTGAATTTCACATATCTGGATACTGAAACTGAAAACGGGTTTTTCGAAAATGGGCGGGTCATTCGGGTCAAGCTCAAAGAAAACGGGCCAACTGCTCCATGTTTTAGAATCATCTCCTAACACACTCTGCAAATGAAAGAAAAAAAAAAGTCAAAGATGGTTTTCTTTCTCCAGTTTTTTGGAAGCTTTCATTTCCACCCTTCAACTTGTGTCAAAACTTCATTTCCACTTGACTCTTTGAATCTCTAAAACCCGAAACCAAATCGTACTTTTTAAGGGGGCGTTTGGTTTCGTTAAGGAATGACTATGGGTATTGGTATGATAATGGGTTTCTAAACCTATTACTCTTGGCGGGTTTTAATAATGCATAGTTTTGAAGGTTTGATTCTCATTGGATACCAAACTCATAAACCAAAACAACTATCATGGTAATGAAAATTCATTCTTTCATACCTAAACCCCTTAACCCAAACTCCCCTTTAGTAATGAAATTGAGACTGGGTTTGGTATTAGTATTGTCTCTTTTATTAAAACATTTTAGTACATAGTCTTGCAAACGTTAATAACCGGCTTATACACTTAACACTAAAGACAATATGTGAAAGACAATGTTTAAATTGACTTATAGCTTTAAATTGTATAAGAGTACAAGTATGTGAGGGCTAATTTCTTGATTGAATAAGACTTTGATCATTACATTGCCAATAACCAAATATTAATCACTTCATATATCATCTCAAGAATTTAGAATTGGAACATACTCTTGGTTATTTTCTTTCTAAAAAAAAAAGAAGCAAATATATTTTAAAAATTTTCGTTTCCACCCTTCAACTTATGTCAAAACTTCATTTCCACTCTTCAACTGTTAATGTTTAAAACTCGACACAACCGAAACCAAATCGAAATTTATAAGGAATTAAATAGACTATTGGTTTATAACCAAACAATCAAGTTACTCGCGCAAAACAGCGGTTTCAGAGACATTAAAAAAAATTAATAAAAATATATCAAAATAAATTTTGAATTAAAGAGCACAAAATTTTAAAAAATATAATGAAATTAAATCATAAAAAAATAAATAGATAAAAAAAATTAATTTAAAAAAAATTTAATTTAAAAATAATTAATTAAGAAGTAACACGTGTCACTTTAAGATGTGTTTCTTTAAAATGGGATGAATAATCAAGATTGCATATAACAAAAAGTTGTTCCATAAAATGAGATGATATGTTTGTGTAACTTGTAAGAGATATTTTCATAAAAAGAAAGAAAAAAGCCTTTCAAATATAAAAGTGTACCAAATGCTTTATAATTTGGTATAAATAATCACTTCATATATATCATCCAAATGACCTATTAACATGATTTATAACTAGGGATGAGCATTTTGACCCGAATCCCGAAACCGAACCGGAACCGTACCGATTCCCGGTATACGGTACAGTACCGGGAATACGAAATAAGGTGAAAAAAAAAATCGAGACCACTAATTCGGTACGGGACCGGTACCAAATCGGGAGATTCCCGAAAAAAACCAGGAAAAACCCAATTTCCCGGTACCGGTATCGGTATCCGAATCCCGTTCGGTACGGTACCGGTACCACTAATTTATGCTCGGGAAAAAATCGGTACCACTAATTCGGTACGGGACCGGTACCGTGCTCATCCCTAATTGAGCTTAGTAACGGTACTTGGTGGAGTAATCTTTGGGTGCAATGACCAAACCACGGCCCTTCCTAGCTCCACGGTAAACCGTTTCAACAATGTCAATGAACTCCTGCTTGTCCTTCATTGCCCAGTTGATCTTGTTGTTGTTACCAGTACCAAGATCAATCATGATATGTTTGTTCCTGAAGAAGAACATGACAGTAGATGGGTCGTAAAGTTCATACATAGTGTTGAAGTCAGGCACCTCAGTGATGTCAACCAAGTATATGACAGCAAAGTTCTTTAATGTATCAGCAACTGAAGAAAGCACTTCATCCATCTGCAGATACACCAACAGGACGACCAAGTTAGATTTCAGAAAGCAAGTACAAACTACAGGAAATCATCATCCAAAAAAGTGTACATTAGCATCAGTTTGCAGATAAAATTAGGTAAAGGAAGATGGTTTATAGTGCTAGTGCTGGTGTGGTCAACACAAGATACGTCATAGGGTAGACCTGTTTTGAGCGGACTACAATGTGTCAATGCAACTATGCATAGTTCTCTCAAGTCTCACCAGCTTAACCACTAAAAATGTGATCATATGCTCATGCAAACTCGTATGAATCTAGCAATTAGGTAGAAAGAGGCTAAATGGTGATATGTCCTAACTTCAGTTGCAACTCGAATGCTGATTGTCAAGTGGCGCCTACTATGCTACAATGTTTAACTGTATTGTTTTCCAAGGGGTTAAAGTCAGATGACCATCATCCTCAAACCAATCATACCTTCCACAAACCCCATAACCAATCTCAATACCTAGATAAACGCACACTTTAGAGCTCACAAGTTTTTGTATATATGACTTTGCACCTATGACCACCTCAATTAACTTATGACGTTCAATTTAAATGTATAAAACTAGAAGAAAAAAACAGAAATTCAAAGCGTATAAGATAAAAGCTTTATAAGAAAATACTAGAACAAAGACTTCATCACCGGCACAAATGAACCCAAAGACTTTAATTACTGCATATTATCATTGTAGGAAAATTCAAGCCTGTAAGTTGTATACAAAGCAGAAAACCAGATAGGTTTACTGCATGCAAAAGCAACACAAGGTATCTGTCTTAATCCAACTTAAACATATCGAGAAACGAATTTACAGGCACCTTACTAATGATAAAGTTGATCAACAAATGTGGCGAAATTGCCTTATAAGCTACACAAAACTATAATGTTATCCTAAATAGACGATACTTAGTTGAGAGTCGGTAACCTCCAATCAAAACTATAACGTGGACCTGTCTGGATTGAATCCCATGTATCATGTATGTGCTTCTCCGCCAACTACACCGATTATAACGTGACCATATGCTCATGCAATATGATTTGGTATACGAGTATATGAAGCAATTTAGTTGAAAGTAGCTACATGGCAGTATACGCTAACTTTTGTTGCAAGTTGCATAATGATTATCGTTGAATTTGCTCATACAGATACTGGTTTTCCATTAGCTTCAAGTAAGTCATCCAATGTTACTGTGTCTATTATATTGCACTAGGGGTGGTGTTTGCTTGAGCTTATTTAAGGGCTTATGTTTTCATAAGCCCAATTTTACTGGCTTAATTTGAGACTTATATGAGTTTATTATGTCATAATAATCCTATAAGCCCACAAGTTTCGTAATAAGCAGAAAAACTTGAGACTGTCAAACATAAGCCGAAAACGAATAAACCAATAAATAAGCTTATATAGGGGGTGTTTGTTTCGGCTTATTTGCGGGTTTATAAGCTTATTTGATTTCGGCTTATATTTCATAAGCCCCAATTTTATGGCTTATTTTGAGACTTATGGGCTCAATTTTAAGCCCACATATAAGCTGAAAGAAACACAACTAGGCTCAATTTTAAGCTCCAAACACTAAATCACGGTGATCCAATTTTCTAAAATTAAGCACTGGTAATTATTATTAATCTATCCCAATTTCAATAAAAAATAAAAACTAGGGTTAGGGTTAGGGTTAGGGTTATACCTGCATACAAGTCTCATCCCAATCATGACCGAACCTGATGACGACAAGACGCTCTTCTTCGGCGAGGATGGCTTGATCCACCGCCCATCCGTTATGCAAGTGCGGTAGCAAATACGACATCCTTTAATCGATCTCTCTACAACACAACTTTTTACAAACTGAGATTATTATTGACCTGCTGAGGTCCTTTTTATTTCTAGCTCTACTTTACACTTTTCTCTTTCTTCAACTATTTGCAAAGAAAACAAAAAGTAAATTAAGTCTCGATACCGTCTTTCACGGGTTATGGGTCTTAATACCGTCTTCGACAATGTATGGGGAGGTTGAGACGTAGACAGCCTTACTCTTACCCAAGGTAGAGAGTAGAGGTTGTTAGAAATTGGTAGGGTTTGTGATGATCCTGGATATCTTACTAGAATCGTGTTAAGTTCACTTTCCGTATAAAGTATTTCGACCCTATAGATGCCTAGGTTGCACGAAATCCTTATCGGGATAATTCTAGAAGAGAACACTTTGTATTCTAGGCACCAGATTACAAAGCAAGAACAATAAAGGAATTGTATATGTTTTTCGTATCAATAAATGAGGCTAATGAATCTGTTTAAAAACATATTCTAGATGACAGTTTTGATGCAGTTAAAGTTGGTTGAAACCAACTCTCACAACTGTTTTTCAACAGTCACAATGGTTGGGGAAAATAAGAGGAAAAAACGAATAACTTACTTGGAGCACCAAATATACCGTTTGGGTCGGGTCGTTGCCCCCAGACCCCAACGAGGGGCAGCCCCCCCTCGACCCCCGCCCGCTGACCTGGCAGCGGGACCCCAGCAAGGGGCTCTGCCCCTTGACCCCTGCATTTTTGTCATGGTCGAAAACATATTAGCCCAACGAGTGTGCACTCCACACTTCCCTAAGTCGTATCCGAGCCGAATATGAAATCTCATCATCCTCTAGAAAATCGACATACCTAAATGGTCTCCGTATGACACTAAAATCACAACAAATACCCCTTCCCCCCCTATTGTTAGTGTAATCCATGATTTACTAAAACATATATAAAGATATATGCAATTATTTATAGCAAACATAACGAAACAAACAAATTCATAAATGAAAATGTCTTGCGATTAAATTTTCATCTTAGTAAAATACACATTCCAAATATTCAAAATCCGAGGTGTCATAACGATTGAATCCTTCAATCCATTTGAATACCTGAAGATACTAACTAATACACATAATTTTCTTCTACAACACTATAATGTTCTTTACTTGACCACTATTACAAGCCAAGTGCCCCAATCCATTAATGAACATACATAAAGCCAGTCTAAGCTTCTTAAGCGGCAAAACTCAATGTTCACTATAGTGATCTTTTAGTCTATTTGCACTTGCATTTGCAATTTTTCAAAAGAATCATTAAGAAAGGAAAAACTTCAACCTAACAATCACTTGCAGTCTGAACACATACCTCGAAAGATAAATACACTGTTCCAAACATCTAGCTATGCGCTTTCCACATTGAATTCAGTTCCACAACGTAGTATTAAAAGGGAAATTGGTGTATCTCATAGGTAAGTAGATTTAATGGACTATCTAATCTCATCCATATCACTTACTAAATCACTAAAGTCCCTAGCTAAACCCATCGTCAAGTGGGATCCACCAAATTAGTTGCGTCCACACAAACTCAATAGAAATCACTAAACACACCATTCATGATTTAGTTCCTCGTAACCTGTTATGACAAACACTTAAAAGTGCTAGACTTCCCATTATATAACTGACAGATATGCCTTAGCCATTGTGGAGGGGGCACTATCACTCGGATGTTATTGGTGCTATTGGTTTCGGCCATATAGAATCTCATGTATCAAGTTTCTTAGCCATTCTGCTTCTTTACCAGCAGCAACCAATGCTACAAACTTAAATTCCATAGTAAACCAGTGATGCATGTTTGCTTCTTGGAAGCCTATGAAATGGCACCTTCCCCCAAGCAAGAAGAACCCACCCACTTCGTAGAAGATGAATCTTCAACATGATTTATCCAGCTAGCATCTAAATAAGCTTATAACACCGAAGGATATCCAACATATGATAAATCATAATTCATAGTACCTTTCAAGTACTTGAACATCCTTGTTATTGCTTGCCAATGTTGTCTACTAGGATTACTAGTAAATCTGCTCAATCTACAACTGCAAGAAGCAATAACAGCGTCTAGTGCAAGTCATCAGCAAACATCAAGCAGCCCATAGGCTCTTGAAATATTCCTAGTTGATCCACAGGTTACCTGTATTTTGGCTTAAGCTTATCCTACCGGATTCCATAGGAGTACTCACCAGAGAACAATCTTCACGATTAAATTTCTTGAGTATTTTCTCAATATAGTGAGATTGTGTAATTACAATCCCTTTATTTTCACGTTTAATCTTAATACCAAGAATAACGTCTGCTTCTCCCATATCTTTCATTGAGAACCTTGATGATAAAAACTTTTTAGTTTTATCAACTTGATTTTGGTCTGTGCCAAAAATCAACATGTCATCAACATATAGACAAATTATAACACCTTTACCGGAGCTATCAAATTTGCTATATACACACTTGTCAGATTGGTTTAAGAGAAAGCCACTTGACAACACAACCTCATCAAACTTTTGATGCCACTGCTTAGGTGCTTGTTTGAGCCCATACAATGACTTAACCAGCTTACACACCTTATGCTCATTACCCGGCATAACAAATCCTTTCGGTTGCTTCATATACACTTCTTCTTCCAAATCACCATTTAAAAATGCTGTTTTGACATCCATTTGATGGATCACCAGATTGTGTATAGCAGCTAAAGCTAACAACAATCTAATGGTAGTGATACGAGCAACTGGTGCATAGGTATCGAAGTAATCAATCCCTCCTTTTGTCAAAAGTATATGGATTACCAATTCGATCTTTAAAACTTGTCATTGTTCCAATCGACTTTCATCTTCCTTTGAAGATCCATTTGCAACATAAAGGTTTTGCATACCATAGGTAAATCAGTATAGAACCCATTTTTAATTTTCCATATAGAACAAACCCGCCCCCCTCATCAATCAATTGCTTCTTTCCGAGAAAGCAGAGAATCTCGAGAATTGCATAGCTTCATTGTAGGATCTAGGATCCACCTCAATACTAAAACATAATAGAATTAGTTATCCAAACTTGATCTCTTGAACCCTCAACAAGAATAGCTTGAAAATCAGAACCATATGATTTACTTTCCAAACTCTTATAACCTTTCTAGGTTCAGAGAATCTCACTTGGTACATCATCAAGGATGATCATCCCTTAGAGATTTCTTCTGAATTTGGGTATCATATCCTTTGGTCTAAGGTACTGAAGAGAAACATTACTCTCAAAAATAGTTGCATCTCTCGACTCTATATAATGAAGTTAATAGAAACCGAGTCATTAGGTACGAATAACATAAAACCAAAGCCTTAGAAATCTCACATAGTCCACAAAGATAGCAATCAATACCACTTTTCCACCAAAAAGTTTCCTTTTCGGGTCCGGAAGCCTAACAACGGCCCTACAACCCCAAACTCGTAAAAATGACAAGTTGGGTCGTTTCTTATACCAAAGTTCATATGGGGTAGTCTTGTTCCTTTTATTGAACCCTAATATAATAAATAGCACACCTTTAACATGGATTCTTCTTCCCCCATAACCCCTCAACTCAAACCCGAATAAGAATAACATGGAATAACCATTTCCTTAAGGATCTTTATTTTCCTTCATGCCACACCCAGTTTGTTGTGGTAGAATAATAGCTGTATTTCATGAATGATACCTACAGATTGGAAAAATACAGGATCATAATATTCACCACCTCTATCCGTGCGTAAGTTTTAATTAAGTCATTTTGTTGCAATTCAATCTTCTGATTTATAAAATTCAAATTTATCAGGGCTTCATCTTTTTGCATGTAGCAAGTAAACATAGCAAAATCTAAAGGCATCATCTATAAAAGTTATCACATACTTTTTATTACCTAAAGATGGTGTTGCATGAAAATCACACAAATCACTATGTATTAATTCAAGTATGATAGATTTCCTTGTTATACTTTTAAATGGTTGCCTAGTGATTTTTGTTAACATACAAGATTACATTATCATGATTTTATCAATAGCATGGTATCAAAAATCATCTTAGACATTTTCAAGCATTCTTTTATAGTGCATTAAATGTCCTAAACGACAATGCCAAAATGAGGAATTAACAACCAGTATGAATAAGAATAAGACATAAATAATAGAATCCGAATCATCCGAAACTTTATTCAAGTTCAACATAAACATACAATGTTATAATAACCAAATCCACAAATAACCAACTTCGATAAGGCATAAACCCTTATCGATTTCATAAACCTGCTTATATCCACACTTATTTAATACAGGACCAGAAATCAAATTCTTACAAAGTTTTGGAACATACAACACATTAAACAAAGTAATAGATTTTCCCAAACTAAATTCCAGCACTACGCTTCTTTTCCATAGAACAGATGCGAAATGACATCACCCATGTAAATATCAATCCTCTTCCACCGTTCAATATGTCTTAAACCAGCAATGATCTTTACAAACATGAGTTGTAGCACCAGAATCAATCCACCATGCAATTGCATCAACCTGCACATAAAATGCTTCAAAAATTAGTGAAACAAAATATTTAATAAATCTGTTCCAAACAGGCACTAAATACCTGAACATGGTTATGGGAATGTCCTTAGACCCTTTTCCCCGACCACCGGCATTTTTCGTTCTATCTTATTACCACTAACGGCAATCCGCTTGAAGTGACCAGTCTTACACACTTCCAACATTTCCAACTTTAGGTTTCTTGTTGGAAAAACCGTGAACCAATACCGTGTTCTTTGAAATCACGTTTCTTTCCTTTGTTTTGTTTGTTGTTCTTATTTTTACCCTCTTCTGCCATGTTCACAGAAGGTCCAGCAACTTCTTTACCCTTGCCCTTGTCACTGTCTTGTGCCCTTAGAGATTCCTCTATACGCAAGTGACTACCAAGTTGACCAAAGACAAATCTCTTTAACCATTGTTTCAAAGGTATTTTAAAATCCTTCCAGAAGGATACAACTTTATCAATTATAACTTGAACACATAAATGGATTCATCCCTTTCAAGCCATGTTTGTGTGAATTGTCCAGGATCCTAAGGAGGTTCACTGTACTATTCCCTGCCCGGAATCTAGAATCGAACCATCTTGTAATTGTTAATTAACTAACAAGGAATTTCTTACTAGAAGAATCCTCTGCCATGTACTGTCTTAAGTGAATCCCACAACTCCTACCTATTCAACATCTCAGTATATACATCATAAAGAAGAAACAACAATACCGTTCAATATCTGACCCCTGCATAAGTAGTCATCATTCTCCCACAATGCCCTTATCCCCCTTAATTGCTTCCATTGTTGAATCTTCCATCAATTCCGGCATCAGTGTTGTCAACACATAAACCACCTTCAACGTCGTCAACAAGAAATGCATCTTCTTTTGCCATCGCCTAAAATCATGCCCTTCAAACTTATCTAGTTTCCTAAAATTCGTAGTCATCTCCTTCACCGTATTTCCAGCCATGATCACAACAAATACTTTATACGTTTGTTAGAAATTGGTAGGGTTTGTGATGATCCTGGATATCTTACTAGAATCGTGTTGAGTTCACTTTCCGTATAAAGTATTTCGACCCTATAATGCCTTTTGCCACGAATCCTTATCGGGATATCTAAAAGGAAGAACACTTTGTATTCTAGGCACCAAATTACAAAGCAAGAACAATAAAGGAATTGTATATGTTTTTCGTCTCTGTAAATGAGGCTAATGAATCTGTTTAAAAACAGATTCTAGATGACAGTTTTGATGCAGTTAAAGTTGGTTGAAACCAACTCTCACAACTGTTTTTCAACAGTCACAATGGTAGCAAGGGGCGCAACCCCCTTGACCCCTGCATTTTTGTCATGGTCGAAAACATATTAGCCCAACGAGTGTGCACTCCACACTTCCCTAACTCTTATCCGAGCCGAATATGAAATCTCATCAGTCTCTAGTAAATCGTCATTACCTAAATGGCCGTCGATGACACTAAAATCACCAACATAGGTGACAATTTTAGACCCATTGGTTAAATTTGGGGGTCTAGATAGGTAAATATTTTTAAAGGATGAGTCTAGATGGGTCTCTCTTAAATTTATAGATAGGTCTAGTATTTTTCCCTTAATATTATAGATAGGTCTAGTTGGGTAAATATTTTTAAGGGATGGGTCTAGTTGGGTCTCCCTTAATATTTATAGATGTGTCTAGTTGAGTCTAGCATATCTCCCTTAATGTTATAGATGATTCTAGTTGGGTCTCTCAACGGGTCTAGACGGGGCTTTTTTAATCAAGGGGATTAGACGGGTCTAGCGAATCAAAAGTTTTTTTTATACCTTTTCATCCGTTTTTATCCATTTTTATACGTTTTTGTACTTTTTTTACATTTTCATTAGTTTTCGACAGATTTCGACCATTTTCGACCGATTTTCACCGAATTTTTTGACTGATTTCGACCGATTTTGACAGATTTCGACTGATTTCAACCGTTTTCGAACGATTGCGACCGTTTTTGAATGGTGTTAACCTTTTTTGTCCACAATTAAATGTTATTATACGATGTTGTTCGTTTTCCTATATTTTTTCCGTTTTCGTACGTTTTCGACCGTTACGACACCTGAGGCTCTAAAATGAGTGACGTTAGTGTTGGCATTATGCTGATGTGGCGCTGACGCGATCGTCAAAAAAATAGTGTTATGGTGTGACACGTGCGGCCTTAGCCCAAATCAAATACTCGTATAAATCAAGTACGCACACAAACACAAAAAACGATACCAAGTTTTTAAAAAGCAAGCGTCGTCTAATATCATCTTCTTCATATCATAACCTTTTTTTTATCTAGGGTTTCACCAAAAATCAACAAAACCCAAACCCAAGAATCAAACAGGTAATCATTCCCATCTAATATTCCCTGAAAACCCATCTTAAAAATCAAAGCTTTTTAATGTTTCTCATGTGTTTTTGCAGGTGGGTATATACAAGAAAAAAGATTCAAGAAAATAATGGATGGAGGGCAACAAGAGTTTCTTAATGGTGGAGACAATGAACAACAATATGAAAACAATCAAGATTTTAATGATGGTGTTGGTGTTGGTGGTAATAATGTAGATGTCCTAAGAGACAACAACAATAATAGTCGTGAATCCTCTGCTGGGTTAGTTTTAGTTTTAGTATAGTTATTATGTTTAGTATTATCATAGGTTTAGTGTTGGTTATTGATGTATGTGAATGTGATGTATAGTTTGGTTATAGTATATTATCGCTCCCGTGTTGTATCGGCATATGAAAAAAAACAGATGATGATGATGATGATTGTGTTTGTGAGTTTGAAAGTAACTTGTGAATTTTGTTATGTTATAGAAAGCTTTTTGTTGGAGGGATTGCTTGGGAGACGTCTGAAGGTACGTTGATTTTCTTCATTTTTATGTGTTATAAATTTTAAATTGAAGGGAATATGATATATAATATGAAAAGTGGTTTGATGGAATGTTAATTGTTTGTTGGTCTCGGGTGGAGGTGGGACTGTCTACATCCTGCCTCCCCGTACATTGTTGTTGTTTTTCTTGTTAAGTGTTTGTTGGAAACAGAGCTTGTAGTTTGCGGCTAGGATATGCAGGCCCATGGCTACAAAATGATGGTATAGCATGCACTAGGGAGTAGTGAAGCTATGAACTTTTTTGCAGGGTATGCAAGTAGGCATGTGTGCTATCGTAGGCTATATTGTTCTTGGTTCCTCAGTTAGAAGTAACACTCGTGCATAATCTAGGTCAAAGATTGGAGAAACACCAAAAGAGGATATACTAGTTAGATAAGTAGGCTAATCTGTAACTTGCTTAGCCTCTCAGGAAGAGACATTATTTTAACCCAAAATCTGGCACCATTTGTCTCTAGCATTGCCCTTTAGGTTTCCTTTTAGGTATTTGAACCTCTTGTAGGGAGACATGAGGCTAACAAATGAATCTGTAGGGTTTGTTAACTTAAGGAGTTAAGATTTATTTCAACAAAGAAGGAGGTCAATATCTTGGTGATTTTTCTAAATCACCAATGTGCTATAGTTTGTCATCCTAGTTGTGTTTGCAAATTTGATCATAATCCATAAATGCAGCGACTGTTGTCTTTTGTACAAGTAGATGTATGAGCTGTATGCTTAATAGTTAACATGCTTTCAAGATTTAAGTTTTCAAACAAATTATGTTATCGTGCCTTGTGATTTACTATTATATTGCACACCAAAGTTTTATCTTTATTCTTCATAATTTGTAAGTCCATATTCTGTTTCTTGTTTCCAGAGTCTTTCAGTAACTACTTCAGCAACTTTGGAGAACTTACTGATTCTGTGATAATGATGGATAAAATTACTGGTCGTCCACGTGGATTTGGATTTGTTACATTTGCTAATCCTGCCGACGCTGATAAAGTCCTGGAGCAAGATCATGTCATAGACGGCAGACCCGTAAGAGACAATTCTTTGATATTATTACATGAAATGACACATATTAGAGGTGGCCAAATGGACGGGTCGGGTGTGTTATCGGGCAACATGGGTATGGGTCAAAACGGATAATTATTCTCATTTGTCATGTACTATTTAAATGATAACAGAAATTATATTACCAAAATAATAATCTAGGTTTATTTAATAGAACGGTTTAGGATGTTGCAAGTATTTAAATACCCTTTGGGTAACTTTCAACCTGTTCTGTTCAAATCGACCCATTTTTAGACAAATTGGTTGAATTGCCCCTCTTGCAGATTTGAATTGTATTTTCAGGCACTTCCGCTACTTTTTGATGTCTTTTTGAATCAGGTTGAAGTCAAGAGAACAGTTCCTAGAGACGAAGGGCAAGGGGGTAGCAGAGGGGTATCAAGAACGAAGAAAATCTTTGTTGGTGGTATACCATTGACTTTAACAGAAGGTAGAAAACAATACCATTTCTTGATTTTATATTCTATGGATGAATCAAATTATGATGCATGTTTTTAACTATGATCTGCAGATGAGATGAGAGAGTATTTCTCCAATTATGGTGATGTAGTTGAGCATCAGATTATGCTAGATCATGTTACTGGGCGATCAAGAGGCTTTGGTTTCGTTACATTTGATAGTGAAGAAGCCGTGGACAAGATCTTTGTTGATGGTCAACTACACGAACTTGGAGGCAAACAAGTAAGTGAATTTGCAGGGAGTAACTCTATAGTTTGCAGTTTTAACAAAACCTAACCGTGCATTTATAAGAAAGTAGGACTGATAAGATGTCAATTATATTAGGTGGAGATTAAGAGGGCTGAGCCAAAACGAGCTGGCGGTGATTTCTCATATGACAACCGGTCACGTCGTGGTGGTGGTTCCAAGTCCTATGGTGGTAGCTTTGGTAGGGGTTCAGGTGGGTATGGAGGTAGTGGCTATGGTGGAAAAGGAGACAAAGGATATGATGACTATGGGGGTAATTATGCTGGTGGTTATGATGGTTATGGTGGAGGTTATGGAGGTGGATCTGCGGCTTACTATGGTGGTTATGGTGGATACGGGTATGGGTATGGATATGGTGGTCCCATGTATGGTAGTGCTGGATATGCAGGTGCTGGGTACGCTGGTTACAGTGGGTCTACTGGCTATGGTGGAGGTAGGGGTTATGGAAGTGGTAGTGGTAGTGGAGCCGTTGGAGGTTATGGTGGCAAAGGATATGGTAGAGCGGTTGGAGGCACTAGTGGAAGTGCTGCTGCTGGTGGTGGATATGGATATGGATACGGGTATGACGGTAGTAAAGGGTACGATAATGGCAGCAGTGGTGGTGCCGGGAGTGGCAGCAGTGGTGGTGGAAGGTTTCATCCATATCGGAAGTGAGACTAGCTAGATGACATATCAAAGTTGGACTTTGAAGTTTTCCGTTGTGCGTTTTGATCTATGTGAATTTTTCTTGAATTGTATTCTATTAGCAAATTTAGAAATTGAGTCGAGATTTGTAACCTTATAGAACTATGTCTACTGACAAAATCAAGTCAGACTGTTTTGTTGATCAATTTTATGACACTGTAGTCAGGTTTCTTAAATAGCTTTGTCCCTCAAGTTTTTATGTGGAAGTAAGACATCATGAGAGTTGGGTTTGCATAATCAAGCAACCTAACTATTTCCATATGTGTTTTGGGCTCTCTTCGCAGGTCTTTCTTTCTAAAAGTAGTATTTTCACTCTTCGGCAGGGATGCGACTGTGTACATCCTATCTCACTCGTACGTGGCCTCGGCGGGATTAGGTGTTATTATTGTGATTAGTTGGATGTTGAGAATTGTTACTTCCATATCTATGTTCAACTTAAAAAGCATCTACTACGCGTTATAGTAGATACGCTTGGCTTCGTGTTTGCCTTTGATCTGCAAACCAAAGTTTGTTTATTTGGGGGTAATAACGGCGGAAGTTGACGGTTTTAGGCCTTTAGTAGAACTCATTATAGTCTAAAAATACTGTGCAACTGATCTCATGCACAACATAGTATGATAGTAAAGCTTTAGTTTTCTATATATAAAAAACCTGATCTTTTAGTTTCTATTCGGACGCAATAAAACTTTAATGAAATGAAGTGGAGCGGGTTGGATGTTGAACTACCCATACTCCAATTCTACTATAAGATGGCTTCTGGCTGACCCGTGGAAAGCCTGAAATACACGTTTTTTAACTCCATCTGCATCACTAAATTGGTCCGACAAGATAGGTGTATCTTTATTTGACTTAAACGTTATGGTTCTTTCACAAGTCGGTTATCCGTCTTATTTGATAAGCTTGGCCCCATGTAGTGATCCTTCGAGTCTAGCAAAAAGTATGAAGCGTGTAAACTGAATTTCCATTGCCCGTCTCTGACAAATGGATGATCCCATCTCTATATCCCACATCTAGACCAAAAACACCCACTTTTGGGACTGCAGTTCTCTGCATGAATCCATATTTAGGAGCAGAATTTCTGGTCCACCTGTGAAAGATGAAAATAGCACTAAAGGTCAGAA
>BQNB010089888.1:0-13040 GCA_026074375.1 Tanacetum coccineum
AAATTTTTGATAATCTAGGCGAGCAAACACAAATCCTACACAAAACTAACTAATAGACAAAAGCCTAGAACGAACAACCAATCCTAAAGCATACATGAATAGATAACATGACGTAGGTAATAAAAAAAGGAAAAAACACAAAAAAGGCAAACAACAAACCAACAACGAAATTGAATGACCTAACTACGGTGGATTCCGGCGATATGAGCAACACTGGAAAAAACACAACCTTTGAAAAAAGTGGGCATATATATTCTCAAAGGAGAATATGGAATCCAAGTGGTAACCATGCATCCTGAGTCGATTGATCGGAAATTAAAAAAAAAATAAACACTTAGAGAGATAAGAAGGTGGGAGTGATGATAAGGGACATGTGTACTCTGTCCACCCACTAACTAAAGGAATTAATTTATTTTCCAGACTTTGTAGCCGGATTCAAGCAACGATCGGGTTACGATCGGATTTCAGGCGGGAAAAAAAGGGTTGTTAGGAGGATTCCGACGGGTTCAGATCGGGTTGCATTTATGCATTAAATGCATTTGGGTTGACCCGGTACCGGGTTTTAATAAAGTTAATAATGTAGTTACCTAGATACTGTCCTATGGGATATGATTTACACAAACAAGAATTTATAGCATGTTTAATTAATGAGCGAAAACCGAAGCGTTAGATTAGAGCATCCACAATGATGAAGTTGAGCTCTTCGAAAGTATATAACATGTCAAATCACTAACTTATAAACCTTTTGATACTATATACCTGATATCATCATGTATAAACATTTTGCAATATATGAAATGTTCAACAATAAAGCACATTCATTAAATTATGAAATGTTTTGGATTTTGAACATCTTCATGTCACATAAATATAAACTAGTAGCTTAATATTGTTGAAGCAAAAGATAAACATTGTCACGAGTTTTAAACATTTTCATGGTACGTACCCTCATTTTGGATACCCTTATATTATAAGTTGTAATTAATTTAAACTAGTAAGTAGTGAGTAAAATTAGATAAAAAGATATTCTAATTAAATTCTCATATATTTTCAGTGTTGACGTATTTACCCATGTGTTTTTTAGTATTTAAATAAGTTGACTAATTACAAGCTATACTCATTTTTGAAAGTTCATTTCGGTTAGCTTGAGCTTATAAAAGCTTATAGCTAAACAGTGAAATCTATTTTGTAAACTTTGAATTTTTTCGGGAACAGCGAGCTCATTCATACGGATGCCGCTATTTGTTTGTAAATTGCAATACTACATCACTACTTGTGACATATTTTTTCCACATGTTACAAGAGCAATTGAGGTGTAAAATAAGCTAATTCAAAACCTTTAATTACGTAAATTGACACTATTGCAAGTTGTGATATGATTTTTTGATATTGTTAGAGCGTAAGATACTAAGATGTCGATTGTGGTTTGTGAATTGTACATTATCCAGAAAGATACGAGGGTCTGGGGTACTGACTTTTAATGGACAAAGTAGTTTGGTTAAGTCACATGGATGTATGACTTTTTTTAACCGTCCATGAATTCACCTTTTGGAATTTAAGGTAGTGTTTAGTTGTGGAAAAATTTTCATTTTTTTTTTCTAAATTTTTAAAGAAGGAGATGGTTTTCTCTAGAGAAGAGTTGAGAATTTTAAAAAACCTGTTTAGATAAGAGTTGTATTTTTCTTTTTAACAAATGAAAAAATGTTTAAATAGATCTATTTTCATTCATTTTTCTTTTCATATTTAATATTTTTTTCATATTAGCTCTTTGTATATGATTATAAAAACAATAAAAAATAAAATACAAATAAAATTAATAAAAACTAACTACAATCATAAGCATATATTTAATTTGTAGTATACTCAAAATTAACATTACCGAACATATATAAATCTCAATTAACATTACGTTTCATCAAATTTCTTACGTTTTCGTCCGTTTTTTACGTTTTCGTCCGATTTCTTACTATTTCGTTCGTTTTTTACGTTTTCGTCCTTTTTTACGTTTTCGTTATATTTCTTACGTTTTCGCCCTTTTTTTTACGTTTTCGTCCGATTACTTACATTTTCGTCTGTTTTTTTACGTTTTCGTCCGATTTCTTACGTTTTCGTCGGTTTTTTTACGTTTGCGTCTTTTTTTACGTGTTCGTCTGTTTTTTTACGTTTTCATCCGATTTCTTACGTTTTCGTCTGATTTCTTACGTTTTCGTCTATTTTTTTACGTTTTCGTTTGATTTCTTACGATTTCGTCCGTTTTTACGTTTTCGTTCGTTTTTTTACGTTTTCGTCATATTTCTTACGTTTTCGCCTTTTTTTTATGTTTTCGTCTGATTACTTACGTTTTCGTCTTTTTTTATGTTTTTGTTCAATTTCTTACGTTTTCGGATTTTTTTTACGTTTTTGTCTATTTTTTTTACGTTTTAGTTCGATTTCTTACGTTTTTGTCCCTTTTTTACGTTTTCCTCCGTTTTTTACGTTTCCGTCCAGAATTTTATGTTTTCGTCAGATTTCTTATGTTTTCGTTCGGTGTTTTACGTTTTCGTCCATTTTTTTACATTTACGTCCGTTTTTGTTCGTTTTCGTCTGTTTTCTTAAGAAATCGTAAACTTAAGAAATTGGACGAAATCGTAGGAATGACAATGGGCGGGTTTGGAGCGGGGCGGTCACCTCCTTCCCCAAACCCGATTAGCAAACCACGCCTCAAACCTGCCCCGATCCCCAATGGGGATCTTATTGGAGCGCTTCATTGGGGCGAGATGCTCCCCCAAACCCGCTCCAATCCCCATTGAGAATCTTATTGGGGCGTCCTTACGAGTGCAATGCTCCACCAAATACACGTTGTTACCCATTTATTATTATTTGTACGCCATATTTTTACAAATGTGATTACATGTAATATTATGAATAATCAAGAACCTACTAATAATATATTATTAGTAGCCTTCATAAACAAATTTGACATAAATAGTGATAACCACGTTAAAAATCTTAAAACTTCTTTTAAAAACATTACACAAATGAAGTTTTTTCTAATCACAACTTACAATCTTACAATATTATAGATCAATACGTATATATAGTTTCGGGGCGGGGCGGGTTGGGGATGTTGTGCCCCGTCCCCGCCCCGAATCCGATAAAAATCCCCGTTAATGCCCTGTAACTCGCCCCGAAACCTGATAAGCATGCCCCGCCCTGCCCAATAAACTTCGGGTTTTGGATTTCCCCATTGGGTTCGGGTTTTTTTTTTGCCATCCCTACGAAAACGTAAGAAATCAGATAAAAACGTAAAACTTCGAACGAAAACGTAAGAAATCTGACGAAAACGTAAAAAACGTAAAAAAAAAGAGGAAAACGTAAAAAACAGACAAAAACGTAAGAAATCGAACGAAAACGTAAGAAATCTGACGAAAACGAGCAAAAAATGGACGAAAACTTAAGTAATCGGACGAAAACATAAAAAACGTAAGAAATCGGACGAAAACTTAAGAAATCAGACGAAAACGGAAAAAAACGGACGAAAACATAAGAAATTGAAAGAAAACGTAGAAAAACGGACGAAAACTTAAGAAATCGGACGAAAACGTAAGAAAACAGACGAAAACAGAAAAAAAACTGACGAAAACGTAAGAAATCGGACGATAACGTAAAAAACGGACGAAAACGTAAGAAATTGGACGAAAACGTAAAAAAACAGACGAAAATGTAAGAAATCGGACGAAAACGTAAGAAATCAGACGAAAACATAAAAAAACAGATGAAAACATAAAAAAAAGACGAAAACGTAAGAAATCTGACGAAAACGTACAAAACGGATGAAAACGTAAAAAACGGACGAAAACGTAAAAAACGGACGAAAACGTAAGAAATCGGACGAAAACGTAAGAAATCGAACGAAAACGTAAAAAACAGACTAAAACGTAAGAAATCTGACGAAAACGGGCGAAAACGTAAAAAAACGGATGAAAACGTAAAAAATGGACGAAAACGTAAAAAAATAAAATAACCTACGAAAGCGTAAAAAGACTGACGAAACGTATAAAACGTTCAAAAATATAGGAAAACACCATAATTTAGTGGGTCGACCTGACCCAAACCGTTTGACCCATGACTCGTTAGACCAATTTTTAAAACATGATCTGTTTGACCCATGACCCATTTGACCCATGACCCATTTGACCCATGACCCAATCCGACCCATTTGCCACCTCTAGATAGGCTTTTTATTTGGTTTGAGTTATATTTACGTTTTATTTTGTTAGGGAAAAAAAGAAATGGAGAATAGTAAATTGTTGTTTTCTATTTTTCCATATAAATTTAGAAAATGAGAATTTTTTGTTTTTTGAAAAATATTAAAAAAAAGTGCAACTAAACAAGTTTTTAATTTTTCTATTCTCAAATAAAAAAATTCTGGAAAAATGAGATATTTTTCCCCAACTAAACACAGCATGTTTCTATTAAAAGACTAACTTGACACTGTAACGGTTTTAAAGTGTATAAACTTCAAAAGAAATAAAGTAAGTAAAGATTTAGCTAGCACGGTTCAACTGTTTAAATTTATCTATATCTATACTACATATAAAAGAGATTAGTATCTTTCTCCTATTAATTATTTAAGTAATACATATTTATATGCACATTGTACAAGCTATCTATTATACTACATATTTAAGTAATACATATTTATATGCACATTGTACAAGCTAATATAGCACGCCAGTTACAAAACTTAAATTAAATGTTGTCATTATAATTATCTCCACTATTAATTTAATATAAACATGTTCTAAAATAATTAAACTTTATACTATTAAGGTCCAAAAATTAATAGAAATGGTTTGCGATAAAGTTATTTTCTAATATTTTCGTCATGCGTAAAGTTGTTATCACAAGAAAGTATGTAATCTAAAAATATCGCTCTACAAAAATATATTACAGGGCAGTCGTCGCATTGCGCGAATACCCTGTTAGTAAGTAATGATCTCAAAATAATATAGTAATGTCGTGAGGGATGGAATCAGAGGTTCTCGCGAGTTCCCAGAAACCCTGTTGATTTTTTAGATGCAAAGTTAATTTTTGTAAAAAAGAACGATTTATCCTAAAGTTATTTTAAATGCATCCGATCTATCGAAATGCGTTTCTAGTATTACGATTCAGAAAAAATTATGCACCCGGTCAGATTTAGTCCTGGTTCCGTCCCTGAATGTCGTAAACCTCTTTAGTCCGTTAAAAAATTATATCAATATAGCTTTTTTGCAACAATATGAAGTTGATACTTGTAAAAGAACTTAAAGAGCCATATAGGTTGATTAGAAGCACAAGTTCATATACAGATGATACAAGTAAAATAGGTGCAAATTTGTACCAAGTATGAGTATTGTGTTTCTGTTTTGATTTGACAATTTGTTGTGGAAGGAAAGGTGACATCTCAACCCCCAAATAAATGGCAAAAGGTGAAAGTACGGTTGGGTCCATGCGGAGACTCCTTGATAGATTCTAGAGTCAGCAGCTAATTAGCACCGTATTTAGGGGTGTTCGATTAAGCTTGTCATGTTTGGAAGAAAAAAAAGGTATTCCATGTATTTAGGGGTGTTCGATTAAGCTTGTCATGTTTGGAAGAAAAAAAAGGTATTCCATGTTTACAATGACGAAGTTTGACGTTTTATCGTAGGAGAGCCGGAAACGAAATTTATATGAAGTATAAGAGCTAAAATGTATATAAAAAAAATTCATCACATAAAGACATTAAAAAATATACTAAATTACAAACTTCTGAGGGGGTCACAACCCCTCTTTGTTCATGCATAGCTCCGCCATTGCATGTTTAGCCACACAAATTATGGTGGTTACCTTTAAATGATTACCGGTTGTGTATGTTTTGATGATGAAGTTCAATGGATCTTCTAAAAAGAAATTTTGATTTTGCGGTCGATAGTGTCAGAGTTATGTTTGTAGGATCGTTGTAGGTTTTATTATTATTCGAAGTAATAGTTCACTATCTTTGCCTCTTGGAATCATTTCTTTTATGTATATGATGTAGTTGCTTCTCAAAAAAAAGAAAACAAAAAGAACGCGCTTAAGAAACAATATCATTCCTTATTGTATTAATTTGGGTGGTCCAGTGGTAAAACGGTTTGTGGTTATCACTTTAAAATGTGTTAAGTTTCGATTTCAATTCATGCTATAAAGCAAATTGATATCTCTCTCATTATTAATTTTTTTAAGTAATTCAAGTTTTCATGCAAAATATACAAGCTTAAATGCATACAATAAAAAACAAATATATTACATACATTCTTTAATGCAAACATGATACAAATAAAGAAACATATTTTACAACTTTTTAATACACAATTAATACTCTTATTAAAACACCTCATTATTAAGAAATACAAATATTCATGCAATATGTACAATTAACAAATGCACAAACACACACACTTATTGGCTGGTCCACACATTAGAGGGAAGGGAGTGGTCGTGCCATGGGTTCGTGCCAAGCTATGGCGCGAGATTGAGCCATGGCGCACCACTCCGTGGTTCGGGCCAAGGTCTCTTGCAACGTGGCTAACAGCCCACGCGAAAGAATTTTTTTTTTTTTTTTTGAAAAAGTATCCGTTGGGGGAGCTGGTTTTTAAAAAAATACCCCCAAAACCCTATTTTTACCCCTTTAAAATCCTATAAATACCCCCTTTATATTTTATAACTTCATACACAATTTCTATATATATTCTACATCAATACTTCTCATTTTTATTTGAAATATGGATCTAAATAATCTCAACGATTTCGACACAACCAACACTTACGATACCCCTTTAAAATCCTATAAATACCCCATTTATATTTTATAACTTCATACACAATTTCTATATATATTCTACATCAATACTTCTCATTTTTATTTGAAATATGGATCTAAATAATCTCAACGATTTCGACACAACCAACACTTACGATCATTATGATGCTTTCTTTCAACCCGACTATGATCGCTATATGCAAGATTACGAGTCGTATCAACATTATATGAGTTTGTGTGAGCAAGAAGCCGGGGGTTCGAGTTCTGGTCCTATTAGGAGGAGGAGATACACATATTGTGAACGAGAAGAGGCGGAAGAAAGGCTAATCGACGACTATTTTGACGACGATGAGTACGAGCCTAAATATCCGGAAGAAACGTTTAGGCGAAGGTATCGTATGAGCTCTACACTTTTTAATAAAATAGTCAACGATATCTTAAGTTATGATGTTCAGCCTATTCCCGAGTACTTTACTTATTTTAGCTCACGGCTCGATGCGACCGGTCGTAAGAGTATTGGTCCTATTTTAAAGTGCACATCCTTCATACGCCAACTGGCGTACGGCACTGCACGTGATGCATTTGATGAGTATTTGCAAATTGCTAAACGTACTTCACGAGAATGTTTAGATAACTTTACTAAATGCATTCACGTTTTATATAATCATAAGTTTTTAAGAAGACCAAGTGCAACTGATATTGAAAAAACATATAAATTGCACGAAGAAAAACATGGACTCCCGGGAATGCTCGGGAGTATTGATTGTATGCATTGGGATTGGAAAAACTGCCCAAAGTCATTACATGGGCAGTTCAAAAGAAGGGATCATAAATACCCAACTCTTATGTTAGAAGCTGTTGCGGATCAAAGATTGTGGATTTGGCATGCATATTTTGGGGTTCCTGGGGCGAATAATGATTTAAATGTGTTATATGGTTCCCCATTATTTGATGATGAAATTGCTGATATAGCTCCAGAATGTCCGTTTATAGTAAACGGGCATACATACAGGAAAGGTTACTATTTAGCCGACGGTATTTATCCGGAATGGTCTACGTTTGTCAAAACGTTTTCTGTTACAAGGGATGCCAAGACCTTTAAGTTTAAAACAGTTCAAGAAGCTGCAAGAAAAGATAGTGAACGGGCATTAGGAGTCCTACAAGGTTGTTGGGGTATTATACGACAACCCGCGCGTGCAATGCAAATCAACAACCTCAAGAGAATCATGTATTGTTGTATAATTTTACATAACATGATATTGGAAAACGAGGGATTTGAAGTTAACCTGAATCATATGTTCGTGAGTCCAGAACCGAACATGGTTAGAAGCTGGGTCGAAAGATGTGATTTACATGTTAGGAAGGCAAAAGAACTTCGCGATAGGAAAACGCACATCGATCTTCGACAAGACCTTGTGGAGCATCTATGGAATAATCAGTAGTTTGTGTTTTTATGTAATGTTTAAGTTTTATGATATTTAAGTTTTTATGTAATGTTTAAGTTTTATGATATTTAAGTTTTTATGTAATGTTTAGTTTTATGTAATGTTTTATTATTTAATTTAAGTTTTATAAGTTTTTTAATTAAAAAAAATAAAAATAAAATAATAATAAAAAATTAGTTTGGCACCAGAAATTCTAGTGCCAACCAATGCCGCTGAATTCTGATGCCATAGCAATTCTGATGCCAAACATCATTTTGCTGACATGGCACAACTTTTTCTCTATAACACGAGAAGTTTGGCACGACTGCTCCATGTGTTTACTCTATTTTTCTTGCTCAGAAAAATTCAAATGTCATGAGTGGTTAGCGAGCTATAGTTGCTAGTGGGTGTGGAACCTAGCTAGGTTGAGAAAATGGTGACATCATGCATGTATCTTCGATAATTAATTGCAAATTGTATTTATCTGAACATTTTTTTTATATTACGAACAATGTTTTGAAAACCGGGTCTCTAATCGATTCGGTCGAGTAATCGGTTCAACCGGTTCGATCACCGGGTCAACTCGGTTTTCAAAAATAATAATAATAATATTTGCAATAATACAACAAAAAATATATATATAAATTATGAATATTCATATATCGATCTTAAAAACCATTTACTAAAAATATAACCTGTAAAAATGAAATTACGTCGTTAATATATACAATTAACTTACATTATTTGCAAAAAAAAAAAAATCCAAAACCCGGCCGGGTCTCGAGAACCGGGTTGACCCGCGTCACCTTAAACCCGGCGGGTCTAACCGGGTTTCGAAAATATAAATTCCGATTCAATTTGACCCGTTATTTCGACCGGAACCGGTTCAACCAGCCGGAACGAACCAGGTTTTAAAACATTGATTACGACATTTATCTTTATATACGGTTATATATCACATTTACCTATCTTTGATAATTATTTCAAATCTAATCACATAATTATGACACTCTTCTTAATGCAATTTTATTGAAAGGCTGGATATTATAAACAAACAACCTACTAAGATGGGAAAAAAACTGTATAAAAGAAGAAACAAGAAAGAAATCAAACCTGAAAGGCCAAACACAAAGGCCAAAACCACTAAAACTATCAAAAACTATTCGCTAGGGGTGTGCACGGTTCGGTTTGGGTCGGTTTTTGACTAAAATCGAATCCGAACCGAAATATTCGTTTTTTATAAAACCAAAAACAGAATCCGCTCGGTTTTTGGCGGTTCGGTTTTCTCGGTTTCTCGATTTTTATTGTTCGGTTTTTCGGTTTTTTCAGTTTCAAACCGTTTAAATTTGGTTTTTGCTAATTTATATTAATAAACTTATTTTTCGTAGAAAATTGGTTATTTTTTTTTTGTCAATATGAGTCTAATAATGTTTACACAAATTTTTACAATTATACACATATAAATGAGGAGAGTCAACACACAGCATGTGAATATAAACATCGTTATGTATCATTGTCTTTGTGATGACATATTGTCAAGTTAAACACTTCGTACACGACAAATCAATATATAAACTTTAAGATATATTTTTATTATTTTTTTCATCCATAAAATAAATATAAATTTAAAATTTTTAGTTACTATCATTTATTTATTTATATTATATTAATTATATATTATTATAAAACTGGTTTGGTTCGGTTTGATTTTTACGGTTTCGGTAATTTTTCGGTTTTTAAAAAATTAAAAAACGAACAATCGGTTTCTAGTTTCGGTCGATTTTTTCGGTTCGGTTTTTTCGGTTTTCGGTTCGGTTTTGGTGTTTTCGGTTTCTTCTGCTCACCCCTACTATCCGCTATCAAACAAAGCTCTTGGATTAGAAATCCAACAGCTCCATTTCATAGACATACGCTTGCATCTAGCAGAGATCCAAAGCTTCGATAACCTCTGAATAAAAGGTTGCATCGTTCAAATCTTCACCAGAAGCATTTACAACCTTATTCCTCCACTTTCAAACGACCCATAACGCACATTGAAACACCCTAATCAGAACCTTGGAAAGAAAAGGGTTGTTAGAGAAACCAAGATTTCCTAAAGAAATATCAGAAAAACCGGAGGGGCAAGCCCAAACCTTGGGAACTTATCTTTATGCATTATACGGTTTATCATGAAAAAAATCGTAAAATAAAACGTGAACAAACAAAGAAAAACAAGAAAAACGAAAAAAAAGTTTGTCGAGAGTATATTAAAGCGGCTGTTCATAGAAACATATATAAATGTTGGTCGTGAGATATATTTTACTTTGTCTAACGATTAACGGTTCATGAGATATTTAAATTATAAAAAAATAAGTAAAATGATAAAATGCTTTAAATCTCAGCTATTGATTTCTTTTTAAATAAATAATGAGGATGAGTCCTCTATTATGTAAAGAATTATTGTTATCTAAAATAACTCTCCTCAACTATATTTTTAATCATACCGCCTCATACTAAATTCGATATCAATTGCGTTTCATGTCAACAAACCAAAGCCTTTTTATATTAATAAAAGAGTGGGCTCGAAATAGAAAGGCCCTTCCTTCAAATACCCAAATCATAGTTTGGTTTCACCTAACGTTAGATTAAGGATAACAATAACGGGAAGGTTTGGGGCGAGGCGACCATCCTCGTTCCTAGATCCGATTACCAAATTCTTCTCAAAACCCGTCTCAATCCTCACCGGGATGCCTTGCTAGAATGCGATGCTTCACCAAACCCGCATGTTATATAGTACTTAATAAATATTTCATCAAGTATTACGAATAACTTTGACTATAAAGAATCCCGTTAATCTTTAATTTTTTTTCCTGCTTCAACCTCTTGCCTAAGAACTCAATTCCGTCCAATAACACACGAGTAGATGAAACTACGTTTTCTAGGTTTTAATCCTTTGAAAAAACGAGAAGTTAAAAAATAATTTCACAACTAATTACGACCTAAAATTTTCACGTCAACGAAATCTTGCCCATGTTTTGCAAGTTATTGTATACTGCCCATACATAATATATGCATTTATTTATGACTTTTTCTACATTCGAGTTTATTTTGAACATGATGCGACTTTTCAACGTTTCGTTATTTCTTTTTAATAAAAATTAGAAATGATTAATACTAAAAAAATAGGTTTTTCATAGAAATAAGTCGAATAAACATAGTTTTAAGATTTCGATCCAGATATTATTAATTTATGATACTACAAATTAAAAATAATCTGGATCTTACATAGGATTTTTGCAAGTTTAAGATCTTATAGGATCCCGATTTTAACATTAAAATCATAAGATATAATCCGATTTGATCTTACCTTTTTTGGAATACAAACAAAAAAACTACAAATTTATAGACTGTGTTTTGTACAATTCAAAAAACATGTTAATGTTTTTAAAATTTCATAGTCATAATTTATGACAACATTTTTATGAAATATTAACATAATTTTGTGTTTATGATATATAATAATTCGTAGATTTGTATAATATTACACAAACTATAAAAAAATAACACTATTTTACGATCTAAAGATCCTCATTGGATATTCGATCTCAATCTTGCAAAGATAAAAACAATTTTAAGTAAAATCCCTATTTTAAAAACCTTAAAAATAACGATATTTACTTTATGTCCGAATTGATAAAGATATTTAAAGAAAAAAAAGGGTACCCCTATTGGTACCCCCCCCTCCCCCATTACCCCCCCCATCCCCACATGTTTAGTGCATTAAAGGTACAAAAAGATTCTTTTGTTACCCTATTTTTACAAGTGCTACACAAGTTTTTTTAGCTGTTTCTGTTCCAGTATATTTTTGAAGTTTCATAATTTTGTCATTGTTTATCTTTTTTTTTTTCGTTCCGTTTTTTCCGTGTCACAGTTTTATAACATATACAAAATTATAAAAATACAAAAAAATTAAAATACAAAAAAAAAACCGGAAAAAACCCGGGGGGTACAAATGGTGATTTAGGGGGGTACATATATCATAAGCCGAAAAAAAACATGGTTGAAAGTTATACCAAAAGTAAATGGCACTTTGTTCAAAAAAAAAAAAAAGTAAATGGCACCGGCAAAGGGGCAAGCAGGACTACACTATTTTTACAAATAAATTCTCACACCATGATATGACAAATATGATGAACCAATTATCTTTTATTATATATATATATATATTTTTCAATATCAATAATTGATTGACACATGATAATCTCAGAATTTGTTTGTAAAAATAGTGTCGTTGTACATTTAAAGGTCTAATTTATGTCATGTCTAGAGAGTAGTAATTAACTTCCAAGAACTTTTGATTTGACGTCCCCCCTTGCAAAGTTGCAATCGTCAAATTGGACATTTTTGGCCTCTCTTCCAACAATTTACATTTTGAGCAAGTCAGCTTTGTCCCTTCTTTTCCAAATATATATTTACATTTTCGGTAAGAAAAGTACAGCTAAGTACAAACCGAAATTGTTAAGGACCAATAGTGTTATAGAGTGTTTAAACACGAAATGCCAAAAAGATAAAAAGAGCTCTTGCATCTAACAAGATTTTTAACGACCGTTAAAATTTTGGGACCCAACAAAGCAAAATCAGGATGTTGGAGATTGTCAATGCAATTACGTAGATTTTGAAACTAAACTCAAAAATTTAAAAGAGTTGAAGGACCGACTTGTAATCTAGTCATACAGTATAACCATATATTAAAAGCCGGCGTTCGTGATGCGAGTACCTCTTTATCGCATCCTCCTGGTTTTACCCCTAAAACTTCTGTGACGCACGCTAATGTTGGT
>BQNB010089889.1:0-27290 GCA_026074375.1 Tanacetum coccineum
TGTGGAACTTTTATAGACAAATCGAACAAGTGATTCACTGAGAGAACCGATCGAGTCTAAGTCTGTGTGAACCGAACGAGAGTACACCCTTTGTGGACCGATCGAGTCATTAGTATTGAGAACCGAACGAGTGTAATCCCTTTGTGAACCGATCGAGTCTAAGTCATTGAGAACCAAACGAGTTTATACCCTTTATGAACCGATCGAATCTACTCCTTTAAGAACCGAACGAGTTGGTTACCTTTAAGACCCGAACTAGTTAAATTTTTTTTTGCGAACCGAACGAGTTGGTTTCCTTTGAGACCCGAACAAGTTAATATGTTTATGAGCCGAACGAGTCAGATTATGTTGTGAACTAAACAAGTGAAAAAGCTTTAGGAACCAAACTTGTCTTGACAAAACACACTTAAAGATCAAATTTTTCCAAAATAAGGTCAAATTAAGACTTCACTTAGTTCAAGTAGACATTAAAAGATTGACAAATCCAAGGTTAACTAAAATTCAACTTAGGTTATCTAAATTATCTACTAGTTAGACAAACCACGATTCCTAAATTGTTAAAATAGTTGCCTCTGTCACATAAGCTTTTAGTCTATCTAAGTTGTCTGATCTTCAAAGTGCTAAAAGTCACATTACTTTTGATTTCTACTAATATTCACACATCCTAAACTTCATTTTATCAAGATCTAAGGTTATTCCAAGAAGGTTTTCATTTGATTTCAAGGGTTTTCTTCAAGATCTACAAATTAAGATTTAGTCATTATTTGGGGTTTTTCAAGATCTAGTGATTTTGGGTATAGATCTTGTTTTATTGCTTCTTGTTCTTCATTCTTGTAAGTACCTTGAATCTTTTCTTGAGATCTACTTATGTTCTTTCTTACATGTTCAAGATCCATACATCCATATGTTGTGTTTTAAATTTTGAAAGATTATAATAAAACAAGATTTCATAAATAATGATACTACTTTGTTTCACTAGTTAAATATTATGTTCTTGGTGAGATGAGAGTTGAATGAGTGTTGCAATAATAGAAATGAAGGGATTAGGTTAGATTTAGATGTGGTTTTGTTGTGGATTAGTTGTGAATGAGATTAGACTAGATTGGGCACTATTGTGAAGTTTGGGTGGATTTTGGTTGTGTTTTTGGCAAAAAGTGATTGTTGATCCGAATTTGTTTTGGGGTTTTGGTTAACCTAAAAATGTTTTCATTAGGCGTAAAAGTAGTTTTTAGAGAGCTCGTTTCGAATAGATAGTTTTTCATATATCACACATTAAAATCGGACTTAAAACGGCCAAGTTATGGCCAAATGAAACTTGAAACATTTTTCGACAAAACCGAATGAATAGTGTGCTGATGTGAATAGTAAAATGAGTTTTCGGACACTTTCAGACATTTTTGGACTTTCTAAACACTAGCGAAACATATAGTAACATATATATATTGATTAGTATCGTTTAAAGACGTCGTTAACATATTTTAGGAAAAGCGATAAAGTTACTAAAAATAGTAAGTTTGGTAAAATTTAGCGGAACGGACTTAGGAGTTAAGCGATTAAGGCTAGTTAGTGCGTTTTGAAAATATGGAAACTTAATAAATATAGGGGACGGTATTAACGTCCCGAAACTAAAAACTTTCCTAAAATAGAAACTTTCTAAAAATAGTAATTTTTGGTTAAACGCCGAAACTTAACGAAAAACTATATGATTTTATTTCGTCATGATTTGATAATCAAACTAAAGCAAACACACATGGATGTCTTTTGGTGATGAACATATTGTGCAATTCTTGGCATACTTTTCGTGTTTCTGAGACGCGTTATTATTCTAAGTCGCGGCTAGATTTCTATATCATCTTTTACTTGCGTGACTATCATTTGCTCATTTTGCTAAGGTGAGTTCATAGCCCCATGTTTCACTACTTTTACTTTACCATTTTGGGGTGAGAAACATTGCTTGTTTTCAAACTGTGGACACAATTACTTTACGTTTCTTTTTTTTCCTGATTACGTGTTGCTTAAGTAGCGAATAGACCACTAATGCCCGAATTATCATGAACCGTCAATTGCTTAACCGACTGTACTGGTTAAGTAAGCGCGAATGTTGTAAATAGATCTATTGGGAGTAATTATCCCTATCCGGGTAAGTAGCGCTTACTTGTTTCGGAGGTCCCGAACAAACGGATATATACCATGTCGGAATGTCAATAGGTGATCCTGGTCAGATACCTTTAGGGCGAGGAATACTATTTGGCATATAAAATGCTTCCTTTTAAATTGAGCTTCGGTGTCATGAGCTTAGTGCAAACGTAAATGCTTTTTATGTGAAGTTGTATCTGTTATAACTGTCACGTGCGTACTATGAACTTGTGGTCCACTTTTAATATTAAATTCAAACCTATGAATTCACTCAACTTTATGTTGACAGTTTTAGCATGTTTTTCTCAGGTGCTTAGCTATGGATGTCTTTGCTTGCTTGTTGGTGTTGCCTTGCATTGGACCGATTTTCAAGAATTATTATTATCTATGTTAACATCGTTGTCAAACTTTAAAACCTTTTATTCGCTTCCGCATATTATCGTTGGGCCTATGTAAAACTTTAACTATTTTAATCAATGCAACGATGTTGGATTTTTAAACGTACCCTTAGAGGTCGTTCTTTGTATCTTGTGTGATGTGTATTATGACGTCACGCCCCCGGACACGTGTTTTCGACTAGGCCCCGTTTTGGGGTGTGACATATGACGTCTTAAAGCAGCCATACAACGAAGAGTATATGAGGTAAACCATCCATATTTGAAACTAGACAATGGAAAATGGGTTGGTTGAATGTGTAGTAATGGGTTTGTAATTCGTTTGTTTCCCTCTATGCTTTTGTAGGTAATGATAAACGTCAAACGCGTGTCATAGTAATATAAAGTATTTCCCGTTAGAATAAATAATCACTTGAGAACAAGTAAAAATCTAATCTTTCGAGTGTCGTATCCACGGCGAGAATTGAATTTGAGATTTACGTTTATGTTTGTCGTTTGATGCTTGATTATCTTTTTTTTTGGTTTTGATATTTATACTAATAATATAATACACAATAATAAAACTAAGCAAATAAATCTAAACTATGTAAAACGGATATGCTTGTCAAGCGAGGCGAAAAGATCATTAAATGTGAAGGAAATAGTTAATAAAGAATTAGTGCCGTTTTTTTAAAAACTGTTTTCTCACAACGTTGGTTGTTATTGAAAACAATCATTTATTTTGGTACAAATTACTCAATTTAATGATGACGAATTAATACCCGTAAAAACATTATTTTCTCAAAACGTTGGTCTTTATTGAAAACAATATCTTATATAAGTATTAATTACTAGATTTGATGTTTGACTATTTCTCCGGCTTTTGCCCTTCGAAACAATCAAATAAGAAATCTAAATAACCCAAAGATTATTAATCAACAAGTCTCTTTTTAATCCACACTTAACTCACTTATCACTACTCACTTAACAAGCATATATAAATCTACTCGCTAAACATGGAAACTAAACTAACAATAATAAGCATAACAATAATGACAATCATATTAAGCTAGATAAACTAAAACTACTAATTAAGAAAAAGGGAAAAGAAAGTAAAACCCGAATGACGAAACCGATACGAATGTAACCACCCGATTATATAAACTAGACTAAATACCAAGTTTATTTCTTATTTAGACTCTATATACTTAATAGATTATAAAGTATTTAAACTTTATTCTCTAATAAGCTAGTAAAATCTAATTAAGCTCTAAACTTAGAAAATAAGCTAGCTTATACAACCTGTAAGCTCCCCGCCTCATGAGTTGAACTAATTACATCAAACAAGCCAAACAAAATCTAAATATTTCCGAAACCAACAACTACACGACCATTACCATCGTTTCAATCTAGCTGAATCCGATTTAACTAATTTAGCCAAATATGATTAGAAAAAACTACCATTTCTGTTATAAATCTAAGCTACCAAACGAATAATGTAAAACAAAGTTTAAACCTATATCCGAGCCAATAAGCTGACCATGAAAAAAAAAATCCCTAACTAATAGTAAATAAGAGTGAATCTACTCGAATCATAATCCCCTAAACAAACCCCTCGTAAACATACTACACAATACAATCGGTTCATAGAAAATTTCATGAGCAACATACCGATCAATCAAAAATATGCAACGAATAAAACCAACCCTACTCGAATCATCAACAATCAATTAATCCGGAAACCTTCTTCAATACAAATCAAAAAGTGTGATACAAGCTTAAACCTGAACCGTTACAACTTGATCGGAATACAATAAGGGAAAAATTTATGCTACTACTAAAACTAATTTACCCTACTCCTAATCTATTCTACTACTGCTCTACGCTACTTTTAATCTACTCCTAAATTTTAAAAGACGAAAAGAAAATATGAAAAAGTGAAGATAAGATAACGAATGAAAGATAAGATATATCTTGTCCTGGATCTGCTCTCCTTTTCGTAGATATAAAGCAATCTCCTTTTTTTTACTTCTTTCCTGGGCCTCACATTTCTTGCATTTCTATATCTGGGATTCTTGTTTTTGGGCCGAGTCCTCTTTTACAACAGATGGCCCGAGTGGGCTTTATCTCTTGGGCTGGGAGCTCATAAGCAGCTATTGTTATAGGGACGAATTTAAGCATTTGGTCTTGGGCTTATAATAATTATGGGTCGGTCCGACCTATATAAATGGTGTCGGGCCGGCCCAATAAAAGATGAAAGCACTGTCGGACTCGAAATCTCGTGCTCTTTTCAATGACATGCTCGAGAAATATTAACGACTTTGTCTTGATCTCGAAAAACGTGTAAACGTCTTTAAATCTTAACCGAAAGTCTTTGTTTTTGCTTTGTTTTCAATCCTTTGTACCTGCAAGACATAAAAACACAAACCAAACATATTTGCAATAATATTAAGCATATTTCATGTTTTTAGTCTAATAAATAGTGTTTTCATGGGTATAAATGATGTGTGTTTTAACACACATCAGGTAATGTCGTACACTTTTCAGAAAATAAAATTCGAGTATAAGTTTTGCATATACTTTGTGTCTTATTTTATGGGTAAATTTAGAGGTGTTTTATTCACATTGTTATTTCTTTGGCAGATGCAAGCTCTGTATCAGGCGTGCTATCACTTAAGGCCGTGATTGATTGTGACGAAGAGAGGCTGAAGTTGGAGGAAGAAGCTGAATGTTTGATTAGATAGGTACGCAATATGACACTAACTATTCAAAGTTTTTGAAGGGCGTATTAGAGGTGCTAATTTGTTTGTCAGGTAACGGGTCAAAAAAGGAACATGTCCTTTTGGTATAACCCGATGGTATACCTTAGGTAAAAAAAAAGTGAGACATAACCAAATAGTTTTACCTGAGGTATGCCATCGGGTTATGAAATGGGTCAAACATGTATATATTGTCATAAAGTGTATTTTTGAGGGTTAATATGTTTGAAACTGACAAACTTAAGTATTCATTAGTATAAAGTAGACAAAAAAATATGATTTTTTTGCACATAATGGCGTCAGACCTCTTTACAACCATTTGGACTATTATCAAGGTACATCCAAACACCCCTTAATCTTACTAGATTGCATTAACAAGTTCCACAATCCGTGGTTACGTGTTGACATCCTTCATTGATCACACATAGTACTTGATATAACTGTCTAAGGAATTTGGGGTCCATGATATACAACAATAAAATGTTTTCGAAATGTAAAGGTAGCCATGGAAATAAGTTTCTTAGCATGATCTATTTTAGGTGTCACCTAGGACTTTTTAACAGTTCTAATCTTCTTTTTTTTAATTCCAACATCAAGTAATTAACACTTCACACTGTCTCAAATGATACTTTAACCCCAAACTTCATATACCGCTATATTTATTTATGCACGTTAAGTTCATACAATATGTTATTGTTGTGCATATCCCCCCTAAGAGAGGTGTTTGGATGTGTGTATGAAGAGTGGTTGTATACACAACATGAAGCGTTAAATTTGTTAAGCTATCTGACGTAAGCAAAGTTCACTAGGCGGTTAAGTGGGTGCGTTTACTGGGTGGGTTGGTTTAGTTAGTGTATTCATTTGGTGGGTTCACAGGGTTGGGACCTCATACGCTCACCTCTCGCCGAACCTTTTAAGTTGAATATATTAGTTCAATCTTTACACATATTAAACTATGTACTTAACAGTTTTAATGGACAAATACATACAACTACACTGAAAAGTAACAGTTCTAGACATGAAGCCTTATGTGTTTGAACTTTGAAAGTAATAAGTTTGACTAATGATACTTCTTTTTTGAATCTCTTTTTTCTGTCTAAAATCTATATGTGCATTTCCCCAGGTACGTACGGTGAATCATGACTTTGGAAGAGGATAATGCGATCACATGCACATTCATTTTCAGATGAGCAAACTGAGACAATTCGCTGGAGTTGACGAACAACACCTCAAGGACACATCTTCTCTTTATATATGCATATGTTATAAATATAATGCTTATTAAACCTGTTTTGCTTTATTATCCTATGTGTATGGAACAAAATGACACATTATTTGCTTATCTAAGTGCTATAAATGTTGTTTATTCAACTGAAGTTAAGGGGTGTTTGGGTTAGCTTATTTTACGCGTTTGTTGGATTATTTAAATTGTATACTATATGACGTGGTGATATCTGATTGAAAATAGAACCTTTGTTCAACCTTCCCTTGATTACCAGGCTTGCATATCTATGTATTGGACGTACATTATGACTTGCTTAAGATAATCGGCGATCACTAACCGTCCCGCAGCGGAGCGTGGATTTACCAACTCATTTAAGATACATAGTTAAGTTTAAAAAGTATTAACGGTTAAGATATACATAGTAAAGTTCAAAAAGTATTATAATGGTTATTAAGGGGTGAATAGGCAAATCACTTCTTTTTTTCTTAAAGCATTTTTAAGTTTCAAAATATGATTTTGTAAATACGTATAGTATGGTAGTAGAGATAGAGATATTTAGATATTTTTCTCTTTTTTCATATGGATCTAATAAGTCCTAACTATAAGACCAAGTGTTATGGTGACCGCACTGGCGACCGCCACATCAGCGTCAACTCAGCTTTCTCTCTCCAAGACCATACATAGACCAAACACCCGTAATGGTGACCGCACCGACGACCGAACATTTTTTTTAGATTAAGATTTTATTAATAATTAAAATAACATTACATTAATAATTCAAATACATTTAAAAAACATTACAATAAAAACTTAAAACTTAAACTAAAATTAATTATTAATATGGTTAAATGACAAACTACTACAAACTAAATTTCTCCATGTCATTGTAAAGCTCGTCGTGTAGTAGTGCAGTTGAATCAATTGTGTGCTTCTCGGGATGCATATACATTTCTAATGTAGTACCTGTAGCTTTCCAATCAAGAGCTTGCAGTTTGCACACTTTGCATTTTTTTGAAGGTCCCGAAGAATAGCTTAGAGGTGTTGAAGGTCCAGGAGAATAACTTGGAGTCGTTGAAGGCCCTAGAGAATAACTTAGAGTCGTTGAAGCTCCAAGAGAACCGACCAGAAGACGGACTTGTTCCTCTTTCCATAAAAAAATTCACATCCAAAATAGTTTTCCCGAAGCTGTTAAAGAAAATAATTTTTAACAACTAACCAGATTATTTGTATATTACATAAATAAAAAACATGTGATTGTTCAACTTTGATCGTGGACATGCATAATATAGTTTACCACGGGTTTTTGGTTTATACGATTCATGCAGAACTACATCTCCGGCTCCACAACGACAAGCAAAAGCTTCATATGACACCATTAAGATATATATTGATAGTTGTAGAAGAAAATGTGTGAAAAATGAGAAGAAAATGTGGGGTTTTATAATGAATAAAGGAGGGTTAATTTTTTTTAATATATACACATTTTTTTATATAGCAACAGCTACATTTGTGTTTTAAATGTTTCAATTTACTCGGTTGGGTATGAGACCAAATGAATTCAAAGATCTAAGTAGATCGTAGTCTGTTTTTTTTCCTCGTCATGGTAGGAGACGTGTATCCCATTGTCCACCTAAGGGGGTGTTTGGCTAATCTTATATGATGAGTTTATGAGCTTATTAGCTTATATGTGTCAAATAAGTCCAAACTAAGTGTTTGACTAATCTTATATGAGTGGACTTATGAGCTTATATACGCGTATCCCATTGTGGCTTATCAAAAACCCCTTATATAAGCTCATAAGTGTGGCTTTTTTAAGTGTGGTTGAGCTTATATAACGTGTTGCCTTATAAATTACAATTTACTCTCATTTATACTTAATCTAACATTAATATTTTTCAACACATGTCTCTTATAGTCATTTATCACTCTAAACTAAACCAAACATTTGAAGTTATCAACTCATCAAATATAAGATAATCCAAACACTCAGCATGAGCTTATGAGCTTATGATATATAAGCCATAAGCCGCTTATATAACATAAGCATAAGCCCAACTCATAAGCTTAGCCAAACACGCCCTAAGACTGAAAGATGTGATTGATTGCTTGATTATTATTGATAACAGCCAACCTATATATAGGATACAACGGAATATTCTAGACTATGGGCTTGGGCCAATGGGCCGATTACATTAAATATAATATGTACTCTAATACGCCCCCGCAGTTGGAGCGGGAGTTTTGCGGACGCTCAAACTAGATCTGAAATCAGCAAACAACGGGGATGGAAGACCTTTTGTGAAGATACATGCGTACTGAAATCGATAAGGGACATGAAGAACTCGAACATGACCTGCTGCTACTTTGTCACGAACAAAATCAATGTCAATCTCTATATGTTTGGTGCGCTGATGTTGTACAGGGTTTGCAGACATGTATACAGCACTGACATTATCACAGTAGACCAAGGTCGCTGTGAAAAGTGGGGTATGAAGCTCACGAAGGAGGTTGCGAATCCAAGATGTCTTAGCTACAGCATTCGCAACCCCGCGGTATTCAGCCTCAGCACTGGAACGAGACAACGTGTCCTGACGTTTGGAGGACCACGTCAGGAGGTTGTCACCAAGAAAAACACAGTATCCAGAAGTAGATCGGCGCGTAGCCGGACAACCTGCCCAGTCAGCATCAGAGTATGCAATAAGCTGTGATGTAGTAGACCGAAGTAGCTGTAATCCAAGATCAGTGGTTCCTCGAAGATAACGAAGAACACGTTTCATAGCATTAAGGTGTGGCTCTCGAGGATCATGCATGTAAAGACATAACTGTTGAACTGCATATGACAAATCTGGTCGAGTAAAGGTAAGGTACTGAAGTGATCCGGCAAGGCTGCGATATAAAGTAGGATCAGTGACCGGTGATCCTTCAGGTCCAAGCTTCTTCTCGGTGTCAATTGGAGTCCTGCAAGGATTACAATTAAGCATCTGTGCTTGCTCAAGAATCTCGGTAGCATATTTTGTCTGAGACAAGAATATGCCAGAGGTAGTACGCGTGGCAGATATACCGAGAAAATAGTTGAGTGGGCCAAGGTCTGTCATAGCAAACTCCGCATGTAGTAAAGAGATGATACGACAAGTAGTAAAAGATTGATACGTTGCAGGAGGTAAAGTAGAAGATGCTGTAGAATGAGATATCATCCACATATAGTAGTAACTAAGTAAGTGTGTTGGCCCTTGTGAAGTTGAAGAGGACAAGTAGTTTTGCTGTAATAGGATCTGTTGTGCTTTCCGAATAACATAGACTAGAAAATCGTTTTTTTTTGTGAAACTAAACTCGAAGGGTCCTGCTCCTTGAAGGCCAATAAAGCAACTTTTGTACGAAGGCAAACATATAATCAGAATGAGCTGAATCAGTAAATCCTGGTGGAATGTGGCATGTAAACTGTCTCTGTAAGATGGCCGTGGAGAAATGCATTCTCACGTCTACACTGATGTAATAGGCCATTGTCGAGAAACTGCTAAGGCTACAGATACAGTCCGCATATATCTGGTAGAGTTTTGACAACAGGCTAAATGTCTTCATCGCAGTCGATGCCTTGTTGTTGGAATAGACCATTTTGATACTTAGTCCGAGACTTTTGGTACGTATTTATAGGTACCAGTCCGGAATTATATTTGTGTTTGTTAACCACTCTAGAGCGGACAATGTTGACATTTGTGGGAGCGGGGAACAAAGTACCCATGTGTTATTGGCAATGTGGAGACTTTATATTCGTGCTCACATAAAGCTTGTTTCCAGTTAGGTTATCGAAGGCATGGATAGGTAATTGGGGATTAGGGGGTGGAGGTGGTAACTTGTAAGTTGTATTTGGTGTTAATCTTTCACAATGCAACGTCTTTTGAGCGTGTAACAAATTGGGTGTGGCGAGTGGGGTTCTTTTGAGTGGTGGTGGTGGTGGTGGTGGTGGGAAAAGAGTTGAAGGGTATAATAAGCTTACCGACTCGTAGCGAATTAGGTGTAGAGGTTGGTTTGTTACAGAATATTTTTATGTAAGGATTGATCATTGTTCTGATGAGGTGGAGCTGAGGGAGGATAGTATGTAAGTAAAGTGGGCAGTGATTAGTGCTTGACTCCATTAATCGGGAGAAACGGGCTTCTATTGAAAGAGAGGAGGAAAGTGCTACGGTATGAATTGTACGGAATCAGAGGATCAGATTTATAATTTTGTTGAGATGTACGTGGGCATGAGAAACGAAATTGAATGCCATTAGTGGCAAATAATTAATAAAGGAGTTGTGGAGAACGTTGTTGTCGAATTCTGACCACCATGTATCAACTTCTGGAAAAGTGTTGATTTCCACGGGTTTGAATAGGGTTTTATAAAGGCAACCAATAAGTGTAGAAGTTTTGACTGCGCATAGTTTTTTTTAAAGTGGGTAGACCCATATAAAATGTAGATTAGTGATCTTAAGGAAAAGAACATATTATTTTATAAATCCACTCATGCTTGAGACAGGTGATGTCCTCAAAGGTCTGTGCGTGATAATGTCAATGGGGGAATTGTAAACAATAGAGAGATCGTTGTAACAGGGTAAGTTTTGTCTTGTTTGCTAACTGACAGGCACGACGAAAGTGTTGAGAGTTCTTTATTTTTATTATTAAGATACAAGGCCACGTGCACGCCAGTGTTTGGATTACAGCGTCACAAGGTGACCAAGGCGTTTATGCCAAAGAGGAATGGTTATAGGTAAGTAGGGCGTTGGAGGAGTTAAAGGTCCAAGGCAATTATATAAATGGTATAGATCACACGTGCTGTCACCAACCGAAGAAAGGGTTTGACTGGTATGATAATCGCGTATTAGTAAAACCATTGGATCCTAAATCAATGAGCATTTATTATCAGGTGGTGGAAATTGTTCGTACATGGTGAATACAAGGTTTTTAATATATTGGGTGTCGACAGAACATTTCTAAGATGGATGGGGACGATATGGTAGCGGATTTGTACATGACACAGAGTGGGTGGTCATGTATAGATGATCCATTTCCGACAATAACTGAATGAATATTACGATTAAGAAAAGAGGTTTGAAGGTTACCAGTGTGAGATGAAATGTGAGAAGTTGCTCCGGTATCCATATACCATTGCTGATCATGAGAAGCCATAAATTTTTTATTTTTTTGTTGAAAAGGTTAATGATGCAGAGAAAGAATAGGGGAAGGATGCGATTGATTGAGAAGAATTAGGAGAAAATTGTTTCTGGCTTCTGGATTTCCATAAAAGCATTTGATTGATGGCTTGTATTATTATGTTAATAGTCACAATACCTCTATATCATGGAATCACAACAAAAATATTCTAGACTATGGGCTTGAGCCAATGGGCCGATTACATTAAATATAATATGCCGAACAAATGTGTTACAAACGCGTCTCCCATTGTCCACCTAAGGCCGGTGCAAACATGCAAATGATAAACACCCGTTTGACTACCCCAAAAGTTCTGAGAATTTTGAGCTTAACATCCCTAACATAAACACACCAGAGATTCTAACACCACCACATCCCTCGCATTAACATCGTATCACCGGGGAATACACATGGTCACTGTGCTCGTATTTAAGATTGTCAGTTTACATGACCAACTTTTCAATTTCCCTTTCTTTACTGTTTGTTTTTCAATAATGTTTTGTACTCCGTGTATTTTAAATGACCTAATTATGTACATGATGCATGTAGCTACAATAAGAAATCATAAATTTCACTAATAAGTTAAAATGCTATTGTTAAACATATGTAGATGCATCTAATATTTAGTGTTACTGTACTAGGTTTATTGATTTGTTGTCACTTAGTTAGTATGTAAGTATTTTATTAGTTCAGCTCGTTTCATTCTTTTTTTTTGTGTCTGTGCGCGCGCGTAATATATATAACGTCGCTAATGAAAATTGACCTTAGACATTGTTAATCGAGTATAAAAGTAGTAGATGAAGCAGAATAAGTCGAAATTGATAGTACATCGAGTATTTATGAATTTTACCGTAGGACAATGTGGTTAATTATTAGTGTTATGATACTGAACTCTTATACACCAGATATGTTATGATTATAAAGCTACTTGGTGGCTTACAGTTCCTCGACAGCCGAATTTGGTGTATATGTTTAAGGTGGAAGGCAAGTTCAGTTTTAGTCGGCAAAAGTTGCAAAGGCTATCTTTTACATTTGTTATGCTTATAATCTAGGTAAAATATTTCCATCACCATGTGCATCTTATAATATGTATTGCAGTCTCTTTATTGTATTGTTTCTGATCATGGTGTGTGACCTTTAGCTGATTCAATCCACGGGTCCAAGTCCAACACACAAATAACTCAAACAAGGTCAATATTAAGTGAGTTAGTTCTTGAAGCAAACAGTTTAGAATAGTTTTTCTATAACATTCATTTTCGCTATAGATTTTTTTAATTGAATCATTTGCAAGCATATGTCAGCTGAATATCTGCTACCTTTTCCAAAACGAATTTCTTATCATAATTTGGATTGCTTATTGAAACTGCTTGTAATATATCATGGAGGGCCTGCTTGGGATTGCTTTCGATAGGACTTATGTATTAAAAAACTACCTACACGTAAAATCTTTTGTGTATCTCATTAGCAAGCTGTGGTTTTGAGCAATAATGGGGGTTGTTTAGGTTCATTAGACTTAAGAAATCCATATTTGGGCCACACTTTGGTAGATGTCGTGATTTACATCTCGATTAATATATGTTGTTGAGGTCTTTTGAATTTCAAATGGAAAAAATAAGAGCAAAACAAGGAGATAACAAAGTGGGAGAAAGAGATTAAACTTGTTCAGTCACATGAAGGAATTTATTTGGGATCCCCTTAACACGTATCTATATTATTTACAATTTTATATGCATTATCCAGTAACTTCAATTTCATATATAACATTAGTGAATTTTAGTTATACATACTTATATAGCATCAGTTTTTATACGCAATTCTAGTAAGCAAATTCAACTATTCAAGTGGCTATAAGTAGTTTCAATAAGCAATCCCAGACATTACCTTTATAAGAAATTTCAACAAACAATCCCAAATAGCTCCTATATGCGTGTATAATTATATGGGCACTTTGAGAATTCTTCTAGTGCTTATAGGGCTCTTTGGTATTGCTTAACAAAACTTCTTATAAAGGGGCTATCTGGGATTGCTTATTGATTAGTTTTTCAAGAAAACAAAAACACAAAGAGGGCTGTTTGGACCTTTTCATTTTATACCTGTCTCGAGCACCGGTCTAGAAGCCATAAAGACCGGTCAATAAGCCTGTAGTATTGAGTAGTCATTGAGAATTGTAGAATACCTACACATTGAACTCACATTTTTCTATATTAGCATGTGCCCAAACCTTGATACACGGCGCACCTTGACTTAACAGTGGACAATTTTCTAAGCAGCTAGTTAACTTATGCCTATCAATCACATGCTAAGTGTTATTTAAGAGAAGTGGTTATCTAATCATCTACAGTTGCATGCACCTAACCTTATAATTAATGTTTTATATCCACTACCAATTTGTTTAACCATACTCTCCAATTAACAAGGTGTTCATATTAACATGGATCTACTATTTTAGTTTATGGTCAAGGTAAAATACCCTGCATATGCATTGAATCACATGTTTACATGTGCCCAAACTTTGATAACAGCCCGTAACTTTAAGTTAACACCCGTATAGGCACACGTCTCCCAACCATAAACAAAGAATTAAGAAAAAATAATAGAACTAGTGGTATTATAAAACATCGGAAGCTAACATCTACCCCATATTAATAATGTTACAAGTGGGGATGATGTAATCATGGTCAAATTAAGTTGACGTTCTTCACTATCTAGTTTTAGTAAAATAATAAACTCATCGTAGTCTTATATACACACATCACATATAGTTCTGTAGTATTGATTTTTATTAACTAACACAAAAAAGATGGCAGCTTCAAGCTCTAATCCAAACACCATAGTGAAAAGAGAAAACACAAACCCGAACCCATACCCATACACATGCCATGTTTTTGTCGCCAACTTTGTTACTGTGAAACTGAGTGGTATAGATAATTACGGTATGTGGAAAACACAGATTTTATGTCTCCTTGTGAGTCATGGTATGATGGGTTTCATAGATGGTGAGTTCTTAAGTCCTGATCAGCCAGACGAGGGGAAGAAGAAGAAGAAAGATGGAGACATTGAGGCATGGATAAAATCAAATGCCTTGGTAAAAGGTTGGATCCTTGGTTCTTTATCCGAACAAACACTCAGTCATGTTGTCAATGTTCCCAACAAAAACTCATCAGATTTCACTGCAAAAGAAGTTTGGGATGAACTCCGCACTCTCTATGGTGCTCCTCTTCCTCAACAACCACCAGCACCAGGTGCGCACATTCCTTGTGCTTAAAAATCTCTCTTAATTCCTCCAACTTATTTTAGCATAAATTTTTTGTGGAAGACAATTGGAAACTTGGAACAATTACACCAACTAGGAGTTATCTCTAATGTTATAGACTTTGTCAAGTCCATACCAATGACACATCAGATTTCTATAACTTAATACTCCATACAAACCTATACTCTCTCTACTAACAACCTGCATCATTATACTAATATATAATTATTTATAACTCACATAAACTAGTTAGTGGGCTCCAACTTATTTCTATCTTCTAGGTCCATACCATACATATAACCTAGTGACCAATCGTGTAATTTAGAATTTATAAGCACTATTATGTATTATGATAACATTTATTTTTGAAAACTTGTGAGTTATGAATCTAAAATAATGATGAAGATTAGTTGGTAAAACCTAGTTATTGACTTGAAGGTTGCTTATGTAAAAGCTAAGGCTGAGTGTAGGAGGGCTTCAAAGACGCATTGTCCCCCTCCAACAACGTGCCATCCTTAAAAAATCCCTCTCCCACAACGCGTTTTAATTAGACCAGGTTTTGAGAGATGTTGGTCTTGCGCACAACCTACTTGTGATGTTGGTTGTGTGTCTATGAGTTGTGATGTTGGTTTTTGTGGGGTGTATTTGTGTATAAGTGTGGTATGTTTGGGTGGTGAAGTTGGTGGTCTTATCACATATGTTTGGTGGTGATTGAATGAAAAGCTGATGTGAAATTGAGTTACCGGTGGTGATGTTGGTTACCACTACACCCAACCGGTTCAGTTGTTCAAAGAAAATAGTAGTTTCATAAAAAGCTCACATGTCACGACTTGCAAAAATCCATTATATTGGAGATGCTCTAAGATATCTCCAAATGAAAGTGTTTATAGGTTTATCGGATTACTCCATGTTTATAGGTGTTTAATTATCTACAGTCATAGTTGGATACATATGTATACCATCAACGACATCTCTTGGAAGTCCAAAATATTTTATAGTGTTGTATTTTCTTACATTCATAACAATAAGTAATAATGCAGATATAGTTAACAAAGAAGAAGAAAGAAAAACGAGAGAAACCCAGCCGACAGGACAACAAAATTTAATAACTCAAAGTGAAAAATCAACCGATGAAGAAAAGAAAAAACAAGAAACAGAAGAAGAAGAAAACAGATATAAAGCAGCGGCGATAGAAAAGGTTCACCAAAGTTTGTACGAAGCTACTCTACGTCAAAGTTTTGAAGACGTTGAAGACATTTTGAAAAAGAATGAAACACTCAAAGTGAGTACAAAAATCACTATTAATGGCAACACGGCACTCCATGTAGCGGTAGGTACCACCAAGAATATGGAATTTATAAAGAAAATGTTCACCTTGGTAAAAGAAAAAGGTGAATTATTGGAGAAAAATGCAGATGGAAGTACGCTACTTCACGTTGCAGCTATTGTTGGCAACACCGAAGCTGCTAAAATGTTGGTTGAAAAAGAAACAGATTTGTTGTTTGACGTAGACAAAGATGGTAGGGTACCGCTATTCAAAGCTCATTCCAATATGCACACGGACACATATCTCTATTTGTTGGAGCACGACGACCATAATCCTCATGACTTGGAGATGGGTACTATTGGTGACGAGCTTATGTATAATGCCATTACTTCTCAAGATTACCGTAAGTATACTAATTATTGGTTTCTGGTTAATAATAAGAAATATTACTCGTATGAATGAATTATTAATTGGTACTTTTTGATTATTTATCTGCAGACTCAGCAATACGTTTGATTGACAAGTACCCTAATTTGCATAGGGGCTATGTGCTGATGGCTATAGCTCAAAACTTCCCACGTAAACTCACCATTTGGGAAACTATACTTCATAAATGTATGTTCATTCTACATATATATGTTTTAATTATGTATCTCGTTAATTCAATATTTTAAGGCAGTTGAAATACATCTCTAATGGATGCCAGTTTTTCTATGTTAATTGAAGTTGGTAGGAACCCAGATGAGAAAAAAGCCACGGCTATGAAGAAGATTCTTGGATTTTTTTCCATCATTTACGAGATACTACTTATAATTCCTCGTCTTCTTTTCATTATATTACTTGTTGCTATTTCCTTGGGAATTCCTGCCGCGTTCATTTACGGGCAAGTTGTCTTCTGGAAAAAGAATAAAGGATCCAAGAGGTGGTTCTTGATTTTGATTAATATCGGAGGACAGGTGGCAATCACCCTGCTCTATCATGGTAAGATGTATGATCAATATCTTTGTATATGCCGTGCTCTCTATCTAATTAAATTACATATAGGCAATTCACGGTAATGAATATGCAATTTCGAGTTATTTGTTGTGGTCCATTCCATAACCGGCCAACCTCGTTCGTTTCTAACAAATTTCCTATGTGTCTGCTTGTACAGCTGTGATAAAAATTACAGAATGTCTGATCCATCTTGCGAGGTGGTTGCGCAGGAAGATGCACAAGTTTACATCTTTTATAGCTAAATTTCCGCTTCTTGGTAGGATGTTATGTAGGAGGACGCAAAAGCAGACATCTTGTACCGCTACCTCCTGGCTTTCTATGCCCTCTCTGAGTGTCTTTAAGAAATTATGTAAGAAGAATCAAAACTTAATTACTTCCTTTTTTATACAATACATAGATTAAGTGATGTGGGAGGCATGTCCAGCTGGATCGAATGACATGTCAAGTTTTCTAAAAATGCTTCTTTTACTATATATAGAGATATATAGATAGATATTAATATATGCAAAAAGGTTAACATGGTAAAAATGGATTTTCTATTAATAAAAAGAAGTTGTCTACATATACGTGAAAAGGTCCTGCAACAAAAAGGAGGAAAAGTGATATAAATAAAAAAGATTGTGAAAATAAATAAATTTTAAGCTGGTGATTTTATGAACTAGAAGAATATGAATGATTAGGTTGCGTTTAGTTGGAGAAAAAATTTCCTAGTTTTGTATTTTCAAATTTGTAAAAAAATGAAGGAGAATTATTTTCACAAAACATAGAAAACGCGTTCATATGATATTGTTTTCCATTCTCAAGAAAACAAGGGGGGTTACAAAGAAAACAAGGAAAAAAAATGTGTTTTGTAGTTTCCCTTGTTATGTTGGGAAATGCATGTTTTGTGTTTTGTAGAGAATTTTGTTGGAAAACACTAATTTGAACGCGATCTTGTTTTCCACAAAATATTTTGTGGAAAACAAAGTTGTTTTCCCACAACTAAACGCACCCTTATATTTTCGTTCATCGAAACTGGCCATAACTTTTTACATCGTTTTCACAGTTTTAATTCTTTTATCTTCTAATTAGTTAGAGTATATATTTTTAAAGTTTTTTGGCAATTTCTTTTTGTTAAACAGAAGTCCTTTTTTACACTTATAAAGTTGGGGCTTTCAGAACAATAAGATTATATTCACAACATAAAGGAGGCTTAGTAAAAATCAGTTGAAAAAGTTGGAAAAAAACAAAAAAAATTTTAACTCAATTCTTTAGTTTGTAATTAAAACTGGGTGTAATAAAACTTTTTTGTGTTGCAGCGCCAAAAACCAACATTCGTGAAATGGGAGCAAAAATGCATAATGATGCAATAGAGCTGCTTAAATTAACATGTATTTATATAAAAGAAACGGTAGATTCCAAATCTTACGCTTACTATTACAACAATGCGGTTCTTGAGGCCACTAGAGAAAATGCATATGAGGTTGTCGAAACAATTGTGTCTTATCTTCCTAATGCAATTTGGAGTACCAACGAAGATGGCCACAACATTATTCAATATGCTGTGATAAGCCGTTCAGAAATGGTTTATAACCTACTCTATCAAATGAGTGAGCATAAAAATGTTTATAAAACAATAGTAGACCCTTTGGGAAATAACCTCCTGCACTTGGCAGCCCGATTGGCACCTCCTGAAAAACTCAATCCTATATCAGGTGCAGCTTTGCAAATTCAACGAGAACTACTATGGTTTAAGGTATAGGGAGATTTGGCGACAAGAAATTTTTGATTCTTTATCACATATACTGTTAAGAAAAAGGCTAATAGTATATTTGTATTCTTGTAGGAAGTTGAACAATTTGTATGCCCTCTAAACACCATACAAAAAAACCATCTGGGAGAAACACCTCAAATGTTGTTTACTAAACAACATAAAGAGTTGGTGACTGAGGGCGAAAAGTGGATGAAAACCACTGCGGAATCGTACACAATCACAGCTGCTTTAATTACCACCATGATGTTTGCAGCAGCTATTACAGTTCCAGGAGGAAGTAATCAGGATACGGGTATCCCAGTTTTTTCTAAGAAAAATGCATTCACAATATTTGCAATATCTGATGCGATATCACTGTTTACATCTGTTACATCCTTACTCATGTTTTTGTCAATCCTCACTGCACGTTTTGCTGAGCAAGATTTTCTCTACAAGTTGCCTACAAAGCTGATAATCGGTCTCATCACCTTGTTCATCTCTACCACCGCCATGATCGTAGCTTTTGGTGCAACATTGTACCTTGTGTTTGGAGAAAGCCATTCTTGGATTCTTGCTCCCATAGCTATATTAACATGCCTACCAGTTTCTTCATTTGTGTTCTTGCAATATCCACTTATTAGAGACCTCATGAGTTCCACATACTTCCGTAACATTTTTGGTAAGAAAAGCGACAAATTATTCTATTAAATTAAGTTCTCAGATGTAACATGGCTGATTATTTTCCATTTGATAAAAGACTCGTATGTAACGTAACATGTTAGAAATTGATGGTTTGATATTTTTCTACTTTACTTTTGTGGGTTTGAGTTTCTAGAGATCGTCTCACTTGCTGTTTACTAGTTTATGGTTTGAACTTATAAGGTTCTGTAACGATGATGATCATAACTTTGACGAAAAAGAAAGTGAACCGCAATTAGTGAGATTGTTTAAATCTGGAGTTGTTGATTTTGATATGGTTTAGTTTGCAATGGAATTGATTTTGTTATCTTTATTTTGGGTTTGATGAGACAAAATAACTCAAATTAATGCGTTCTTGTATACACGAGATGGATTTGGCAGAGCTATGTAGAGACCCCTAGGGAACAACAGCAGCTATTGGTAAAAATGTGTAGTACATATATGAAGACAACAGTTGTTTGAACAAACAAATAACGACTTTAAACGTGATCAAGCAACTACAGTAAGGCAAATGAATTTATATACAAGGGTTGTGATCCTAAGAACCAAAGCTTTCCCGTTAACAACATCATAATTACAAAGCAAACAACGTTAGAGCAACCGAAGATGCATCAAGCACCAAACAAGTGTCATCCCCACTTAGAAAAGCTTTGATATCACATTACATGAAGTCCGGAAGGCAGCAGAAGCAGCCCTGAGTATGGCGGGGTTTTGGTATATCCTGAGAAAAGAAAACACATGGTTATGTAACATACACCAAGTTTAAAGATGGCGATTTCAACCCATTTACTTAATAACGGGGCGGCTTGGATTATGTTTTAATTTTAAACGGACCCTCCATAAAAATAAATCACATCTGTAATCATATTTGACACGCTAACTACTAACAAGATACAAGTAGTTCAACCTTTTTGGACAAGTGTTCCTAATCAACCTGACCTTTTCAATCCATAGCACAGACGTACTCGTTTTGACCAAATAGACCTTCCATTAATATAATAACACTATAAGGAGGTCTAGATATGGTAATTCTGACTTAAAAGTTTGCAGAAACAGAAACCCAGGGGTTATCCAAATCAGAGATTACTGGACTTTTCATGGAGAGTATGGCATATTTTGCTAGTGGTTTGGATAAGACAAACTATAAAACTAGGGCCAGAATATTAGGTGACACAAATAAAAGAGGTCACCAACCCGATTGCTGTTGCACTCCAAGAAGCAAGATTATACATAACTTTGCTTCCATCCCAAGCCTTCCGAAGCTTTCCCTTTTGTTTTTTCATGGAGAATGTCTTGCTAAGGGCTACACAAATTTCAGAAACATAAAAGACGTTGGTATATACATGTAAGATAAAAAAATCTGAACTTGCTGTAGGTGAAGTTTGCAATGCATAGGGTATACTCACCGTCCTGGAGTTGTTTTGGACTCAAATCCTGTATATAGAAAAAGGAACTAATTAGACTCGAGAAGAATTAAAGGGCTAGCTTGTTTACACTAGTTTGATTATACTTGGTAGTTTTTTCATATTAATACATAACTTACTAATCAATTTAAAAGACTAAAAGGCTGAAAGTCACACAAACTGGATCCAAAATCCAAATGCTTACAACCTTCCAAATACTTTTGTTAGATTATTGTTTTAATATTACAGTTTCTGCATACACGAGACAAATTATTATTTAAAATTGATATATTCGACAAAAATTGTTGGTTTGTCAACTCAACCTGACTTTTGACCTACACTTGAAAATTTCTTTTTTGATCCATCACCCAAACCAGCCATCTCGACACCTATTAATGGTCTAGGTTGTGTGAGAAATAAGAAACATGTAATCTTTTGTCACATGAAATATGCAATAGAAACTGTAATGTTTCACTTGAACACAGTTCTATTCAAGTGATTTACCAGAGCTCATAAGTATTGACAAAAAAAGGAACACGTGTTACAGTTTTCCTTTTAAAAGGCTCAACAATGTGGTGTGTGAAGTTTGAGCATCTAATATTTTCCTTTTAAAAGGCTCAACAATGTGCTGCGTGAAGTTTGACCCATAAAATGAACAGTGATGAATAGAGAAAAGTTGTATGCACAAAAATACCCCAACAAGAGAGCATGGTAATTATCAGCCCCAAAAGGACTCTGCTATAGAAATGAAAAATCATTGACTTGGTAGCAAAATAGGCGGGTTGGTTAACGAGTAAACTGTGTTTGTGTCAAAACCGGCAGATTGAGTAACGAAAGGTTTTTTATTAGCATAATATAAGAGGTCGGAAGCATTTAAATCTACTTTCGGCAACCTTCCAACCCATTCTCACAAAGTTATGTTAACACAACCCGAATTAATCTGTTTTTGTATAAACGGGTAAATTTGCCATCTCTTTGTGAATTCAATGAACTTTCCAGATAAATAAATCAAACAAATGACTTGACCAAAGAAATGACACAATTCAACAAAAAGGAAGGCACCTTAGTCTCCTTGAGGGAAATCAGATACGCAGCCATGAAGCATGCAATTCCATCCACGATATCATCTTGGCTAACCAAGACATAATCTTCTTCAGATGCGATATTTCCGCCTTCCCATAGATCTTTTTCACTAACCACGTCCCAAGAACTATTATTGTCTTCTGAAATATGTTTTAAGAGAATTATTAAAATCCACTGTCAGATACACTATCACCATGTTAAGTAGAGTTAGTACAATGTTGTTTCACCAGTTTTATTTGTTATACAAAGTTTTTAAAAAGCAAGTTTAGAGATGCATAAAGGAACCACGTGTTTTTGCTACCTTGGTTCCATAGGAACTGCAATAAGTTTCTTTTAAGGATTCCCAATAGATATACACCTATACAGGGGTTCTCAACAATGGCAGGTTCAAGATATTTAAATCCAGTACCATAACTGGGAAAAATAACACATGAGATGCACTACAGCTTTGATGTCTTTATTTTTGTATATAAACTACATAGCATCACAAAAACAAATTTCAGGGTATAAGCCGGCTTCCATGTAGGTCATAGTTCTCAAGTAGTCAAGTAAGAACCGTCTATCTATGTCTTTATAATCACATAAAATAATAAAAAGACTATTGTTTTCTATTCGCAGGATTATCTTACTTTCTCATTATCAAAACTATTTTGAGCATTGAACACCAGGACGTTTTCGAGCATGTGATTTGCTTAAGACGAATGGATTAATGAGTTGCGAATGGGATCCCATACATACCAGCTAAATTCTGCGGAACTGAAACCTGTGCACTCTCTAGCTTTTCAAGAAAATCAGGGCATTCAAGTTTGGACTTGAGTAGACTGCACAACTACATAACAGAAAGAAATTTTAAAGGTAAAAGTTAATATTTAAGTAATTTAGCAGTCTGAAGTACAAAGCTCAACACAACTAGCAGACCACAAAGATTTGTCAGATAAATAGCCTAGTTTAGATAGTAAAACACATGTTACAACTATTCACAAAAATAAGGAACCAGCATTACAGCAAGACATATAGGATAACAAAATCATCAGTGAACTATCTATTTGTCTTTCTAGGGTGTTCGTCTTTTAATTGATGAACTAAGAAGTTCACAGATTATACAATTAAAACCGCTAGATATATAGGCTAGCTGCATTTTGTTTTGTGCACGCATAGGTGTTTAGCCTAACAAGAACTATGACATACTTTGATATTTTACACTTCATGAACATTAATAAGTAATTCAAAACCATAATTAACTTTTGCCACCACTCCAACTAATTATTGCGACTTAATATTACAACAATAACAGAAATCGCACATCCAAACAACCTCTATCGCAATTTAAAGGTATCTAGGTTCATATATAAATTAAAAAGCTAAGGTCCATGAATCATACTTTCATATTTGAATACTGATTTATATAGACACAGCTTCCTGCATAAGTATCCAACTTGTCTAAAACTGAAGGGTGAAGATATAGTAGTGCATTTAATCCTATTCTAACAATTATAAATAGACAGACCGACAGATATAACACTAATTTTGATTACTTATGGAAATTCGGGGGACCTATGATAGAAGTTCAAGCAGCGCTGAAGTGTGTCTGCAAACTGCTAAGGAGGTGTTTGGATGTGCATTTTTCAAAGTGATAAGCAACTTGCAAAGTTCAGATAATTGCCTCAGGTAAATATGCATTTATCTTTATGTGCAACCCATAACCACGCTCTTAACTATCAAAATCGCATATCCAAACAAAGTAAATAACATGTGCTTTGTTTTTGTTACATGTGCTTTCACCTTTACTACATGTGATTTCACTTTTTCTACATGTGATTGTATATCCTAAAAGCATCTACAATCCCCAATGCATCCACCAAAACTGGATCAAATAAGCTCAAATCCCAATTACAAACCTCAAAAAATCATACTTCTAATCACGTTCTTAATCATACCATAACTTAATTTCATCCAATCCAAGTACTTAACCCTACATAAACGCTAAGATTTTATGCATACAAAATCATCATAATTAAAAGACGGTTTTGTGTCCTCTTGAGCACAAGAAACTCATTAATGGCATCTTTCAAAGATGCTTACTTTTGACAAAAACTGTTGATATGAAATAAAAAAGATAAGATTTGTAGAAAAAAACTAAGTTTTATAGAAAAGCATCAAGAATAATCTCAAAAAATTACTAAAACCAGACACAAAGACATCTTTTAACAACCCAGATATACAAACACAACTAAAACCCAACAAACAAAAAAGTAGAAAAATCCTAGATTAAAAAAACACAAACCATAAATTTACCAAATCAGCTTCACCATCATTCGACATCGAAACACGCCGACCAGTACTAGGTCCAACATCATCACCATCATCCTCATCACAACTTTCATTAATATTACTACTACTATCATCATCATTATCATCGATGAAACCATTAGTACTAAGTAACTCCAAAGCTTTTTGACATTGATCAAGAACTGCTTCAAGGGTTTTCCTTTTCACACGAACTTGGTCTTTATCCGAATTCATAACTTCCATTTATATAAATATTAATTAATACATATATATATCTCTATATGTCTATACATATACAAGGTTTTAACAAAAGGGTATGTTTTATTTTGTTGAATTGATGGGAATTGGAGTTGAAATTGTGTGAAAATTTGATGGTTTTGTGTGGTGGGGTTTGAGATGATAATGGCGTGAGCCGCCTATGTATCGTCTCCATTATTGGATACTTTTATATATATAGCAAACCAAAGTAACAAAACAAAACAAATCTCAAGTTTTTTCCAACTAAATTAATTAATTAATCATTTATTTAATATGTTTTTTTTTTCTATGGAGTAAATGATAACGATAAAAAGATTAGAGAGATTGTGTGTATATATTGGCAATTTTTATATCTCCTTTTCTTTTAGTTGGAAATTTCATATATACTCAAACATTTATTAAAAAAATTGTACATTATGTATTCAATATTTACACTTTGGGTATATATAAAATTAATCATGAAAATATGATGATATATAAAATTAATTCATCTTCTTTAAATGGCATACTAAGGGCACGGTTAAGGTGTTTTCGATACATAACGAGCATTTTCACACGCGTGTAGTCGTGATGCGTTTATATAACTTTATAAACATCTTTAAGGTAAAAGAAACTGCGTACCAACGAAACTTGCATTTAATGATCTACCTGAAGCATGACATTTTATAATTTCTATTAAAATTATTTATAACTTTTACACATGTAAATTTCGACCATGTTATATAGCATGTATTGTAATTTGCCACATAATTGGTGCAAAAAATAGACAGTTTAAGCATAAGCATTTTTTTCATCCAAATATCTGAAAGTGCTCAATTGCTTTTAGTTAAGACCATAAATGAACACTTTCAAAAAAAAAACGCATTGAAAAGAAAAATAGAGAGAAGCACATCAAATTAATACTATATTACAAAACTCAAATGGTCTCCCCATGTCCCCTCTCTCGATAACTATTTTTTTATAATTTTGTTATAGTGTTGCAAACAGTAATATAAGATTATAATATTGTGATTGATACACACCTGGGAAGGGTTTGGTGGGGATAATGGGATTAATTTATTCTTGTGAACAATAACATAAGATAAAAATATTATGATTCTTACACGCATTAGTTAGTGTGTGTTTTCAGCCGGGGCTTTCTATCCATTCTAAATGAAGTTTCAGACTCAAATTAGTGCTCCACTAATCTTTAGATAAGTTGTTTGTTTAACAAGTGTTTTTCACTTATTTTTTTCCTAATGTCTCGAATTAACACATGTCCATCTTGGTTACAGCTTGCTGTTTTCTAGGGTATAATTTGTAACAATCCGCATTTTCACGTCATTTTACATCAATAAATATTCAACTATTTATTTTAAACTTTTACGCGTTACTTTTAATTTTCAACGTTTAGTTAGATCGTGTAAACTAAAAATCAACATTCAACGTACACCGACATCAAACAAATAAAAGTTTACGTCAAACAAGTGTTATATTATTTTTACGAAAATAATAATTAATTTTTTATATTTTATTTTATACGTTACGTAAAACGTTTACGTTTTGCAATAAAATATATTTATGCATGGATGGAATACCCAATCTTATATCCAATACACAAAAATTTATAAAATTTCCATCCTAAATTACAACTCGTGTCATCCCATTTCATAACCCACAAATAAAACACTAACTCTCCACTAATGTCATCTCAAGTTGCCTACCAATTAACTCTTAACCATCATGTAATCATCAAAGAACATTAACTACTAGATAACCAAGCTTTGTGTCCTCTCCTCTATGTTTAACCGTGCCCCTCCTCCTAGGGAGGAGGAGAGCACTTGTACCCTAACCACAAAACCACTACTAATCCTATGGTTTTATGACATAGTTTAGGTGTTGCTTGTACTATAAAAGGAAGATGTTAGTAAAAACATTTTAGACACTTAGAAACTAGTAAATCAAAACTATCTCCCTTGTTCTCCCTTCAAAACCCACAGATCAAAAACAAGCACTAAGAAAATTCATAGTTTTTATTTCTACAACCAAACAAGTATACAAGATTAGTCTAAGGTTATTCTAAGGTGTATACAAGTAAGGGTTAAGGTTTAAAGCAAGGGTTTTCGAGAATCAAAGTTAGGGTTTTGCAAAGAAGAACTTGGGTTTATAAAAAGGATTTTGGGTTGAAGATCTAAGCTAGATTGTGTTCATCATCTCCATTCACTCACCTAAGGTCTAACATAAACCCTACTCTTTCCTACTTACTTCATTTATATTCATACATAATTGTTATATTGTTTAATCACCATCTACAAATTATTTTATAAAGTTTATAAAATAAAACAAGCTCATACAAGATCAAAGAAATTCGTATTCATGAGGAAATGATGTTGAAATATGTTAAAATGCAAAAACATGTTTTATTTAACATGTTACAAGTAGTAGTTAATTTGCATAATTAATTTTTACAATTTATTTATATAGATCTATAAATAAATAATTGTTGAAGACATTTTATTTGGACTTTTGGAGATAACATGATGGACATAAATTGAAGGACATACATTATACCAAAGATGTTGTATTAATTAAATTAGAGGACTTGTAATAATTTAATTATGATAAAACTTATAAAAACAATTTATACAAC
>BQNB010089890.1:0-27290 GCA_026074375.1 Tanacetum coccineum
TTCGATCTTCAACTTAGCAGTACTTTGACCTTTTGCTTAGCAGTACTTTGACCTTTTGACTTGTATTTCCCAACATGTTCATTTTCGTATAATAACCTATTTCCCATATTGTGTGTGCAAAAAGAAACTGAGGACAAGATATGAGAAGGAACCTTGAAGGTTGATCATGGCACTGATGCCATGACAGTTGTATTAGGTAAGGAAAAAGGAGGTTATAAAAGAGGAGTGGGAAGTGGAGTTACATACAAGAGGTATTTTGATCTTCCTCGAAGAAGACAAGCATCTGATGAAAGAATTTTGTTACTTCAAAGTCAACTTGATAATGAGAGACGCGAATGTCAAGAAAAAGAACTATTAATCCAGAATCTATCCAACAAGATGTCACAAACAGAGGGAATGGTTACTAAACTGAAGAATCGGTTGGCTGCACATGGAGGGCAGTCGCAGTCAATGTCAACTCAATTGACACCACCAAATGTAAGACATTTTTTTATGTTGTTAACAATTTTATTTTCTAATTAACACTAACAACACTAACTTATACACTAAGCAGTACTAACTAACAAACAGTACTAACTTATACACTAGCAGTATTAACTTTTCAGCAGCATTAACTTCTCTAAGCAGTCTTAACCACGAGCAGTACTAATATATTCACTAGCAGTACTAACTTTGTACTAGCAGTAGTAAACACTTAGCATATTTTTCTTTGAAGTTCACTAGGAACATTAACTTTAAACATGAGCAGTAGTAATCCAAACAGCATCAAGAAGACTTTTAATCCCAAACCTATAGATAGCGGGCACTAACCCTAAACTGACGAGTCTATGCATTTCTTAATTTATATTGCAGGTGTCTCTGGTGGACATTAATCCTATAAACAGCAGCGCTGATGAGGAGGGCGGAACAACTGTTGTTGGATGTGAGAATGACGCGAGCATTTAGAAGTCTAATAGACTTACAACTTTGGAAAAGGAAATGGAAATAAGGGTAAGTAATAAAACATCCCCCTGTAAAACTGTTAAATCTATCAGATATAAGAAAATAACTAGATCAATACCTAAGGATTCTTCACGTCAAGATTCCCAATCATAAGAAAATGTGTCTCCACTACTAGTACTACCACAAGTATGTATTTCAACATGATCATATATTCTTTTGTTTAATTAATTTCTGATACATACATGCAACAAATCATTTTTTAGGCAATGAAGTGCAAACTGTGGCACTTGAAGAAATCAAGTATTATTGCTTTGGGTACCGTATATAAGACTGATGGAAAACAAATGCTTCATAACAAAGAACTTCCAAAGGATTGCTACAAAGTGTCAATTGATACATCTTTAGTGGATGCAGCATGCATACCGGATATAGGAAATAAGAGTTTCAAAACAGTTAAGGATGCAGTAGGTGGTTTTTTTGCATGGCCAAAGGATCTAGTGGTTTTCGATCCAAAGGTACATACCTGTGTTTTATCAACCTACATATATATAATTCTTCATTTTTGATTTAGTGTTTGATACATGTGGATTTTGTTTCCTACAGGCAACACCTCCAAGTACCATACAAATGAATGTTGAGAACAAAACTGCACCTAAATTACAAACGAAGCGCAAAAACGTTTACGTCTCTAGTGATGCAATGCAAAGGCAAGCTAAGAAGAAGAGTCTTCAGAAGTCCTTAGATTATTGAGAATTTTATTATGTACGACATTACAATTTTATATTTGGTTCAGTTATATACATTCCAGTTTTATTGTATTGAATTTGTTTTGATATATATTGATTTCTTAAATGTGACTAAAAGATGTATATGGTTACACTTATTAACACTTTTGATCACTTTTTGCTTAATTCTTTGAGTGACTAAATATTACAAAAGGCCACACAAAAATAAAATTCATGTGGTCATAGGATGAACAATAGTCACAGAAAATACATATTTCTTCACTTTAAACAACATATGGTCACACTTATTAACACTTTTGGCCACTTTATGCTTAATTGTATGTGACTAAATACCCAAAACAAACATGCTTTGTGTGACTAAATATTACAAAAGGCCACACAAACATAAAACATAAAATTTCATGTGGCCATTGGTATGAACAATAGTCACACAAAATCACAATTTCTTCACGTTAAACATAACATATGGTAACACTTATTAACTCTTTTTAGCAACTTTTTGCTTAAATTGATATGTGAACTAAATACCCAAAGCAAACATGCATTGCGTGACTAAATATTTTACAAAATGCCACACAATTCATAAAATTCATGTGGCATTAGGATGGAACAATAGTTACACAAAATACACATTTCTTCACTTCTTAGACAGCATTATGGGCACACTCTATTAACACTTTTGGCCCACCTTTATGTTTAATTTTTATGTGACTAAAATACTTAAAAACAAATCATGCTTTGTGTGACTAGAATATTACACAAAGGCCACACAAACATAAAATTCATGTGGCCATTAGATGATAATATAGTCACACAAATTACCATTTTTTCACTTTAAAACAGCTAATGGTCACACTTATTAACCTTTTGGCCACTTTATGCTTAATTTTATGTGGAACTAAATTACCAAAAACAACATGTTTTGTGGTGACTAAATATTTACAAAAGGCCACACAAAACATAAAATACTTTGTGGCCATTAGATGATCAATAGTCACACAAAATACACATTTCTTCACTTTAAACAACATATGGTCACACTTATTAATACTTTTGGCAACTGTATGCTTAATTGCATGTGACTAAATATCCCAAAATAAACACGCCTTTGTTTACTAAATATTACAAAAGGCACACAACTATAAAATTCTGTGGCCATTAGATGAACAATTAGTCACAACCAAAATACATATTTCTTCACTCTTAAACAGATATGGTCACACTTTATAACAACCTTCTTGGCCACTTTAATGCTTAATTATATGTGACTTAAATACCAATAACAAACATGCTTTGTGGAACTAAATTACATACAAAAGGCCACACATACATAAAATTCTTGTGGCCATTAGATGAACATTAGTGACACAAAAACATATTTCTTCACTTTTAAAACAAACATATGGTCACACTAATTTTGGGACACTTATATGCTTAATAGTATGTACTAAATCCAAAAAAACATGCTTTGTTGTGATTAAATTTTACAAAAGGCACACAAATATAAAAATTAATGTGGCCACCATTAGATGATCAATAGTCATACAAAATACACATTTCTTCACTTTAAACAGCATATGGTCACACTTATTAACACTTTTGGCCACTTTATGCTTAATTATATGTGACTAAATACCCAAAACAAACATGCTTTGTGTGACTAAATATTACAAAATGCCACACAAACATAAAATTCATGTGGCCATTGGATGATCATTAGTCACACAAAATACATATTTCTTCACTTTAAACAGCATATGGTCACACTTATTAACTCTTTGGCCACTTTTTGCTTAATTGTATGTGACTATATATACAAAAAAACATGCTTTGTGTGCTTGTACAGTGTTTACGGTCACACTTATTAACACTTTTGGTCACTATTTTTTAATGGATACGGACACTAACTCGAAATATGATCATAAACACCCTACGATCGCGTGACCTTTTGTCACACACGTTCGAAAACACATGTGTGACTATATGTATATCGTCATACTTTTTTGTGTAGCCAAATCCACTTTTTGTACTAGTAATAAGGTAGGATTCCTTGGGATTTACTTAATACCTTGCATAGAGACAAGTTGAGAATTAAATGTCAAGTCTACTTGTAGTTAGGTACATTAGTGATCAAATCAAACCCCTATACCGTGTCTCATTTATAGCTTTTCCATTGAGATCAGGTCTTAAGTTGTTAGGGTGTACCATTGAAGTTTTCACTGATGAACCATTTATGTCATACCTTTTTAGCAAATCCTTGACATATTTTTCTTGGTTGATTAAAATGCGTCTTTTAGACTCTTTAATCTGAAATCAAAGGAAATAGGTGAGGAAACCCATTATGCTCATTTCATATCTTTGAGTCATTAGTTTAGCAAATTGTTTGCATAATTTTTTGCTGGTGGGCCCAAAGATAATGTCATCAACATAGATTTGCACCAAAATCACATCAGTTTGAGTTTTGTAGAATAACAGAGTGTTGTCTATCTTACCTCTTACAAACTTATATTTAGTGAGAAAGTTTGAGAGAGTTTATACCATGCTCTTAGAGCTTGTTTAAGTCTATAAAGGGCTTTGTCTAATTTACATACATGGTTAGGGAACTTACTGCTCTAAAAACCTGGAGGTTGTTTGACATAAAATTCTTCTTTTAGTTTACCATTTAGGAATGCACTTTTGACATCCATTTGATAAACTATGAAGTTTATGTAACTGGCAAAGGCAAGAAAGATCTTGATTGCTTCAAGTCTTGCAACAGGAGCAAAGGTTTCATCATAGTCTATGCCTTCTTGTTGATTGTACCCTTGAGCTACAAGTCTTGCCTTGTTTTTGATGACAATTCTAGTATCATCTCTTTTGTTCCTAAATACCCATTTTGAGCTAATTTTGGTTTTACCATAAGGTGCAGGAACTAATGTCCAGACTTTGTTTCTGGAAAATTAGTTTAGTTTATCTTGCATGGCATCAACCCATCCAGGATGCTTTAGTGCTTGATGTGTCATCGTGTAGATGTTATTTATGTATCAAGTTTTCCTATTTATTTTATGCCGACTATACCTAAAAATAACACTCTAACGAGTAGTGTACCCGGTCAAATAGAGTTTCATGGTAAATAGGGTGTCAATCACTAAGAGCGAGAGCGTTAATATCTAATTTGCCAGTATTTTAGTTAAATTAATCTAATTTATGCAAACCTAAGTTTAACCTAAACTAATAATAAGGGGGGGTTTCAGCCTGAGAGACTGGCAAAAGTTTGGGTTATCTAAACTAAGGTTTTGATGACAATTAACACACACAAGTTGATAGACAAAAGATAAAGAAGCGATCAAGCCTTATGTAAGGAAAACAATATTATACATGTTTAATTAAATAGAGCGATGGTTTGTTTATATACTACAATGAATGACTTATCTCGAGGGTTATATTATTCTTAGAATTAGGCGGTACTTCTTCCTAAAACCTAGCCACATTGAATCCTGTCACAATTAAACGCATCCTCATAAAGTGTTTTATTTGTTGATTATAATCTATCTTAGGAGATTAATAATGATCTTATTAAACCCTAGCCCATTGGGACTTTACTAACTTACTTGCAAATATGGAGAGCTATCCCGGACTCTTAGCCTACGCCTACACAACACCAAAGTTGCAGCGCATTAAATATGTAGGACTAGACCCAGTTGAATGATAGGTCGCATAATTAAGCACGTAAACGAGTATAAATTGATACACATAATCAACAAGCAACGATGAATTAAGCATTCGAGATAAACAAACCAAACATTATACTATCATAAGAATGGCTAATACGTAAAGGTATTAGCCGATAGTCATTTTAACAATACACGAATTCATAGATGAACGATTAAAGTAACGAAAGATTATGCTAACCAAACGCGTATATAGAGTGTAAATGATTATAAGAGTTTTCCCATCGATTGGCTTTGCAGACCTTTTCGGCTTCTTAGATCTTCTGGAAATCGAACTTGGTAGTTAAAAGCATACCCTAAATCGTATTTAGGGTTTGGTATTTATACATTCTGAAAATTGGCCGATACGGCGTATTGAATAACCCAATACGGCATATCGGATGACTTGGCGTGGGCTCCAAGAATAACTCAATACGGCGTACCGGATAACTCAACACAGCGTATTTGTAAAACCTAATACAACGAATTGTAACACCCAATACGGCGTATTGTAAGACCCAATACGGTGTATTAGTTCTTCGGGTATGGAGAATTGGCTGAAAATGTGTTTCTCTTGATTTTTGGCTAAAGTATTATATACGGCGTATCATGCTGATGTGGATACGGCGTATTCTTAAAGTCGGGCAATGGTCTTGAGATATTTGAAATCTTTAGATACGACGTATTCTTGTAGAATCTGTTGACTTTCTCAAACTCTTCGTTAATGCTTCAAAACACGTCCTTTTCTCTATCTTTTACCAAATGCTTGATAATTACTTAAAGCAACAAATATAAATAATTAAGTACCAATTCATGCAATAATTATATCAAATGGGATAAGAAACATGGGATAAATGATGCAAATAATATGACGTTATTTGATGTCATCAAATATCCCCCCACTTGAATCCTACTTGTCCTCAAGTAGCTTTTAGAAGTTTATAAAAATGTATCCTTAAGGATATTTTCCATTATGTATTTGATCAATTACAAGTACACAACCAAACACCTCACAAAATAGGAAGATGAAAACACTCAAATCACTCAACTAATCTATGTGGTAACATGTAACTAATTCGCTCAATTGCTCGGTCATGACGAGTATTATATCATAGGCTTGGCAAGGATACATATCTCCACCACTAGAGCTAAGGAGAAACAAGTCAAAAGGTAAATTAGGTTTTATATAAGGCTAAGGTGGATCATTCTAACAATCTTTCACCGATAGTACCACACCAACAAGGCAGCTGAAGAACACATACATGATCGTAACGATGGAATAGACATGTGTGTTCGATCACATCTTTATTCGAGTTTAACCAAGGGTTAAGATGAAGAATGATATAGGGTAAGGATCTTATAGTTTTCACTAAAATTATTAAACCAATAAGGAGGCTAAATCATGCATACATGGCCGTAACGACAGAATAGACATGCATGACCCAATCCAACCTCATTCGAGTAAAACCCAAGGTTAGTTGCTAGGGATGGGAAGTAAATTGTTGTTAAATAAAATTCACAAAACAAATAGATTTTGCTTAAATAAGTTAGTTGCTAGTAACTTTTCCCGGCCGTTCCATGATAAAGACTCGAAATATATACAAATGCCTTGATCATAGAGAGGATAAAGACAACCTAAGTTGGCGTTCCCATAACGGTCAACTTCCCTTACATCCCAAAGTTACATACTATTACAAAAGTGGTGATATCGGCCACTCATTACATACATCGTTGATTTTTATCCATGAATAATCGATCCTTCCAAGAATTTCACCGGTTTAGGTTTAGCGAACCAACTATAAATCTTCCTTTTCTTTTTTGATACATTTTCTATTTTTTCATTTTTTAAACATAAACATCGGTGCAATTTCACCGTCTTCACAATAATAATTTTTTTGAATAATTTTTCCTTTAACACTTCATCTTCGGACATAATACATAATCCCAAAAGTAGCAAAATACACAAGCTACATATTTTCCCATTACATTGAGCAAATTCCCGACCATAACAGAGATAGAAAATTTCACTTTGACAGAGGAAATATGAAACTTTACACAAAAGCAAATAGAAACTTTGATTAAGTAGGCTTAATCTACAAGGTATGCTAAGGTGTAAAGGTGTAACGAAATAAACATATGGTGTGAAAAAGACAGGAATGGCTCAACAGGTTTTTCTAGGGGATCTTACTCGTATGGTGAGAGGAAGCAAAGGGTTACGCGGGATTTAACTAACCAATGTAATTAGTTAATTTTACAACATTTAGGCTTTTGGTGTATTCCTAGAAATTTACCAGTTAAAAATGTTTCTCCATCTAAATCCATAGTACTCATCGTTGTGGTCTCGAGTGATATACCAGGCCAAGTTCTAAAGTCCACTACATCACTGGCACACTCATTTTTGTGGAATTTTTAGTAAACATTTGGAAACGGAATAGGCTTAATTCTCACAAACTGGCATTAAGAGTTATAGTGCGCGAGGTCATGTAACTAGTAATTTTTACAAAAGATATGCTAGAAAAAATTTTAAATTTGGCATAATTTAAGCATATTAGCATGTTATTTGTAAAAGAAAGGACAAGTAGGCATTCCAAATCTTCATCCACCACTTAGATTATACAACATCCTCGTTGTATTGATAAAACAGATTGTTAATACAAATATTCGTGCAAAAACGAAATTTATATTTAATGATCTACATGTTTTGATAATAACAAATATAATGTCATACTACGTAAAAGTTTACGTAAACAAGTTATTTAGTCGAAAGTTTACTTGGCGCCGACAAATCACTTAAGGTATGAATATGACATTATTAAACATAGTTAATGATCAAAGAAAAATATTATTATTTGCATAAATCTTTTCTAATCAAATGATTTAAGCTAACACATAATTAATTATAAGCGAGTTATATTAATCATGTAAGACAAAATCAGATTAACCATAAGTGGAAACAATCTTTCCAAATCTTCCCAAATCTAGAAAATCTTTCCTTATTGGTGATAAGAAATATTTTCTTCTAGAAGAATCCATTAAACTAGTTTTAATAAGTACAAAACAATATTTTGTATAGATTTGGGGTTAATCACAAAATGACAAATTTTGTCACAACTCCACCCACGGATCCACCAAAAGCACTGGACGGATCCAGGAGATAGAGGATCCGTGGGTCACAAGTCTTGTTCCTCTAGGACAGATTTGAATTTCAAAAGGTTGCCTATAAATACCAACCTTATTCCTTCAATTTAAACAACTCTTGACAAATATTTTTCTCACATATATTTTATCTTTTATATATTCTTTGATCATTATACTTGTTACATAATCCATTACAAGTGATCAACTCATTCCACTATTTAGTGAAGAACACTCAAGAAGACGTCAAGCTTCAAGTGTTAATAGTTTAGTTGTGTCATCACGTTTGTGATAATCATCCATATTGTATATCTTGTGTTGTGTATTGTGTGTATCATATGTGTATGATAGGTTAGTATTTAGGCCTCAAAATAGATAGTGTGTTAGATTGGTTCTATCTCGAAGTAGAACTCGGTATTTAGCTTAGTACCGGAAAAAGTGTTAGCGACGTGTATGGTTTTCTTTGCCTAAAGAGAGATTGTTGACATAGTGAAGATAACTCTCAAGTTGGGTACTTAGGGAGTAGAGTAGGGCAAAGAGGAGCTTCATAGCTGAACCACAATAAATCATTGTGTCATCAGTTTGATCTTTCTTATCTTTACTTGCTTACATTTTGTAGATTATTTATTTACTTATTGCATCGCTATCATATACACTTGTGTATATCTCTTGAATTCACATAGGTCAACAATCTAAGTTTTAAATTTTAAAACGATAAAAACAATTCAACCCCCCTTCTAGTTTCCACAAAGAAGAATACATAGAGTATATATAGGACAAACAAAGGGTAAAACCCTAAAAGCTAATAGGTCGTGGGCCTCTTATGGGCTATATGTTAATAGTGGGTATTAATGAAGCTCTTGTTGTGTCGTTGTGTGGCGTTAAATTATGATTCAAGTTTTAAATTTATATTTTGCCGACTTAACCAAATACAACACTTTAATGGGCAGTGTACCCGGTTAGTGGGAGTTTCGTGGTAAGTAGGGTGTCGAACACTTGGAGCGAGGTAAATCTTTTAATTTATTAATACTTTGGTTTTTCTAATATGAGTTAGTCTATCTGTACTAAACCTATGCTAAAGCTATGTTAATCCTAAATCTAATGGATAAGGGGGGTTTTTAGTCTGAGAGACTGGCGGGTTTGGTGGTGACTTAAACCAATTCAAGACACTAAAACACACGCAAGCAAATTAAGAAAAGATAAAAGAGCGGTCTAGACAAATATAAGAAAATTTTATTAACCATTATTAATCCAATCAGAATGTTGGTTTGTTTATTAGTGCAATGATTACTTATCTCGAGGCGGCATATCATTCTTAAGACTTAGGCGTTACTTCTTCCTAAGACCGAGGCACGTAGAATTCTGTCACAATTAAACGCATCCGCATAAAGCATCCTGTTTATTAATTATAATTCATCTAGAGGACAACATGGTGTATGTCGTAAGAACCCTAGCTCATAGAGACTTTACCCACTTACTGCTTAACGGTAACTTATATTAGGTGGTAGTCCACAATCCACTCTATACCAAAGAATCACAACGTTATTTGTTAGTCCTACACCACGACCTATGGTAGCCTAACTTGTTCACGAAACCAAGGTAAGTAGGACGTTATTAGTGATCCTATTTGTTCCACCTATACGGATTACTATATGGAGAGCCATCCCAACATTTAGATTACTTGGTCCATATCACTAGATCCAGTTGAATGATAGGTCGCATATTAAAGCACGTAAACAAGTATCATGTGATAAACATAATCAATAATCAACAATAAATTAAGAAATCTAGATAAACAAACCAAACATTAAGATCTTCATAATAATGGCTAATACCCGAAGGAAGTAATGATTTAGCCAAGGTAAAAATACTGAGTTAACGATGTAACGCCCCCATTTTTATACAATATAGCAGGGAAGCTAATTGGGGTATTACTTCATGGAACAACAATATATATCATAGAAACACTCACAAACAAAAAGAGACGTTTGTTCAAAAGGTATGTTATCATTCATTTAAAATCAGAGTTTTACAATGGCCGGTCCTAAAATCTAGTTACATACAATGTGAATGATAACAAGTTTTAGCCCTCATCGAGTCCATGCCACTCCGTGCCATAAGTTGCTCAATTACGTGAGATAAACATTCTAAAAAGTCAACACAATGGTTGAGTGAAATTCATAGGTTTGAAATGTAATAGTTGAATACAAGTCATAAGCAGTGTCATAGTAATGCGTTATAGTGTGGTATTGGGTTACGTTGTTATACACCCGTTATCGGTAATAATTACAACGAATAAAATTGTCATGGAAAAATGGTATAATGTTATGGTATAATTGCGTTATTGTCTTGTTATTTATTTGTTATTTTATTGTCTAAGCTCATGGCACACAAACTGACTGGTGTATATATATACCCAAATTGATATGATATATATATATATATATATATAGAGATAATGGCCCTTGGTGTAGGTAATTGTCATATACCTATGAAATTCAAATATAGTGTGTTTGGTTACCTATCCGGTTAACACAAACAGGATTCGTCAATCCTGATAGATCTATCCACAATATTCGCGTTCACTCGTAAGTGATTAATGGTCCATGATAATGAGGGACTTTTGGCATAAAGTAACTTAGACATTAATTGTAATGGTATATCAGGTTAGCATATAATTTGGAAAACACTTGTATTCATGGTTTATAGCAGGTATTACAGGTTTATAAAGTATTGAAATGTGAGGTTATCAACTCATTAAGTCTTTCAAAAGTAATCACATTGTTATAAGATAAACGAGTATGTAAAAGAGTTTGTAACTAGCATGTATCCCCCTTACGGGTTTATAAATATAAAGACTTTAAAAGCGAGGTTATGAATCTCACTAAGTCTTTAAAAAGTAATCACATTGTTATAAGATAAACGAGTATGCAAAAGAGTTTGTAACAAGCATGTATCCCCCTTGTGGGTTTATAAAACATGTAAATAAGTAATGGCGAGGTTATGAATCTCACCTAATAGGTAGTTGTAATAATTATTCCAAAATGAAAGCTGACGACCTTATCACAATCTTAATAAGGAAGGTTGATATAGCAAAATGATAGTAAATAGCCACGTCACACAACATACAACCTTAGGTAATATGTCAAGTCTTAGGAAGATTGATAATGTTTTATAATGAATATCATCTTTGATGGAGTTATTATGGAGTATTGTATCACCGTTTGGGCCATCATAATTTAGAGATCATTCAGTAAACATTTGAGGAGCTAGGGCACTTTAAATCATAAACCCAACAACTCAGTCAACCAAGATGAAACCCCTTAATATGAAGCTCCCTAGTATTGTGATACGATATAATCGGTTTTAAGCGTTTTGATCTATATCTGGAAATGTTAAGCACGTCAAGCATTAATTAAAATTATGTTTTGTAAGGTTTTAAATACACCCTTGAGAATGAAAAATGGCAAAATATACCCTTGAGAATAAAAAATGGCAAAATATACCCTTGGAGTTTGCATTTTTACGAGTTTGGTCCTTCAAGTTTAAAAGATATACAAAGTAAACCTTGTACTTTGGAAAGTGACATAATAGATCCCTATAGTTTTAACTTTGATAAAATGACATATTCAGCCCTTTTAGTTATTAATTTCAGTAAGTTACGATATATTGCCTTATGCTAGATTACAAAACACTACTAATGGTAGCAAACCAAAACCTAGGAGCACGAATAAAACGACTAGGAATTGGCCTACACATAAGAGTAGATATGTAACGAAAACTGCTATGCCCAAAGCAGAACACCCTAGGAATTTTAGTTCCTTTTCAGACTCTAAATGCTTTGTCTGCTCGACATGTCAGAAATGTGTCTTTAATGCAAATCATAATGCCGGTATAACAAACCTCCTGAAAGAGGTGAATTCCCGGGGTAAGAAACAATCCCATAAGACAACAAAGAGATACATACCCATAGAAAAGAAAAGTAATGCTAAGAAACCTAAAAGACATATCCCTATAGGACAAAAGTTTTTCCCAAATAAGACTTCCACTATGTATGTGAAAACAACGCCTTATAGATCTGATCTTACATGGAAACCAACGAGTAAAATCTTTACTTATGTAGGTCTTAGGTGGATTCCCACGGGAAAGACTGTTGAAACTTGCCTCAACACAAATGATAGTGCAATACCATTAGGAAAGGAAACATGATGAGGTGTCATTTTATACACTTTTTCAGGGTCGTTTAACCCCCAAAATCATGTGTTTATGCCCAAAATATGTACTTAATCGTTCCTTTTCAGGTATTTCTTATTTAGAATACATTTGAATGAATTACACATAACTTGGGCTCATTTGGAGAAGAAACGGACAAGACTACAGACCAACACCAAGACTCTTGAAGATTTATGCTCACAAAGCCTGGAGACGGCGTCACAAGATATACTAGATGTCGTCACAACTCATCAAGTGACGGCGTCACACATTTCAAGACGGCGTCAGCTCACACCGACTCGAACGCAGATCTAGAAGATTCATTTTACGACGGCGTCACGACTAAAACGCGACGCCGTCGCGTTAATTTTCTTATATATACAAACCCGAATTTAGGGTTTTCAGTGTGTAACTTTAGAATAAAAAGAGGGTACGAACCCTAGTTCGTTCAGCAGCTGTAGTAGACGATTTTAGGGCCTAAAAACCTTATTGTACTTCTTCCAATTCATGTTTTAATCAAGTAAGGTTTACTTAATCATTCAATATGTCTATGTGTTGTTTGATCTATTGTTCTTGCTTTACCTTTAACATGCTTGGCTAAACCTATTATTGTGTTTATTTATGATTGTATGAAACCTAGAATGTAGATCTTAGCGATGTTGCTTCTTGTGATGGATGTGCACGTTAGGTCTTAGAAAACTAGCTTTCTGTCTATAATCGCTGTTGATATATCTAGGGAAACATGATTGTGCAGAAAGGATACCATCGGGTAACAGTCTTCATACTACCTTGCCTCCTAATATGGTTGATCTACTTTTAATGTATTTACATGCACTTAGTAAACTCCAAGGGGCCGTGTAATAGTCTTCATACTACCTTGCATGTGCGTTGCTCTAGCGGCATACTAAGTAGATGACGAGTTCGTGTAATTTGTTCATGCTTTAGGAAATAGTTACACAAACCATCACAAGGGTGACAAGGCAACAACACTAGGAGAAGCAATTTAAGGAGTAATACATGATTAAATAGACACAATCTTTTATCTTATTGTTATCACCATTAGTTTAGATTATTATAGATTTATATTAGGCTAAAACCAGACCCACCTCCTATTATATGATTTACTTGCTTTTCCATAAAAATAACAAAATACAAAAAATATAATCTTTTTGCTTCCTTTAAAAACCTTAGAATTCCTGTTAAACCGAGATCAAGCCTACCCACCTAGTCCCTTCCCCCGAGTGAACGATGAAACAACCTGTCGAGTCTAGCCTAACTTACTACAAAAAACGTATTAGGTGCACAGCCTATGAGTTGTAAAACTACACGTAGGTTAAAAAAATGAAACAAGTCCCCCTACGACAACCGCACATTAATAATTCCGGCGCCAGCCGCCTGGGGGAATGTGCTAGTATATTGATCATAATTTTAGCTAGTTCCTAACTTGCTTAATCCTTTCAAGAAAAAATTAATTCCTGCACATATAGCATTGCTTTTCTTGTAGTCTATCTTTTCTTCATGTTAATTATTTCGTAACCCATTCTCGTCAACCACCATAGGAGACGAGAATCCTATCCGTACCTTAGGAGATTACTCCAAACCAAGCCACGAGGCTATAAGGAATACCACCGGCGCACGCCATAGGGAACAACGTGGATACCGTAATCTTCGATCTGACACCAACCGGTTTGTGCAAAACGGATACTCATAAATAGACGTCCACGGACTTCGTTCTGAGGGATCCAAATCAACACCTCAAGGGGACTTCTTTTAAACTTGTTGCCTCGACGATAAACTTGACGGTGAAAATAGGGAAAGAATGTGCTCAGTGTTGCGTTTATTTCAGTTTTTCCCCTATTGATCAAGCTAGAGCAAATGGCTTGAACTGCCTTCCAGAAGGATCCATTCTCCACATTGGAAAGGATCTTACTACCCCCGATTCCTGTGCTCAAATCCTTTGCCACCGGAAGGACCGCAAAAAACTTCGCAAACGAAATTCCCGATGTTTTCCAACAACATCATGGAGAAATCTTTATAACCGAGATCTTGGACTCATTTCAAGGACTTACTACCAAAAAAGTCTATAATCAATGGCATCCGATCTTTGCTCCAAGTCCCAAATTTTTTATGACCATGTAAATAGGTCCAACACAAGACAAAAACATTGACAATTTGCCGGTGGTAAAGCTTCGTGACCTCAACCTCGAAGAATCCTGGGCAATATTAAAGGAGACCCAAGCCTCAAGCTCCTCCTATGACAACCAAAAAAGTTTAAAAAAGTTGGAACGACCCAAAGGGATTGCTCCAAAGCCTATTCCTAAACCTCATAACCTATCCTTTAAGGCTTAACAGAACCAACAAGCTCCGTAGAAAAAGCTAATAATCAAATGAGAAAATTTCTACAAACTTTCCAAAGATTACACTTTTCGAAATTAGCTTGTGGATGTCTCTTCTATAATTACGAAGTTTTGATACTTACGTTAAGAGTCTTCATAATGTAATAAGGAAAAATTATTCGAATTACGCAAGTACACCGTTAAAATGAGAATTGCTCGGTGGTGCTCTCAAAAAGTTGCCTAAAAAACTGTAGACCGCCGACAAATTTCTCTCCGTGTGATTTTTACCGAGCTAGATAATTCTTACCATGGCCGATCTTGGCGCAAGCATTAATCAATGCCTCTTTCCGTGTGTAAGCACTTTCGCTCCGGAATCACTTCGAACCCGCATGACACTCGAGACTAGCAACCCGATGAATGTTATTTCGACGCGGTGGTTTGCCGAAGATGTCTTTGTGAAAGTAGAAAAGTTTATTTTTCGTCCGAATCGTTGAGTTTGATTACGAGGTCGATCCTCGGGGTTCCTGCTCATATACGTGAGACTTTTCTTACGAACCGGGCGCGAGCTTTAATCGATGTACAATGTGAAGAGTGATTACTGCAAATTAAACTTAAGATCTATCTTAATGATAATAAAATATATATAATAAGTATAATCTAAAAACAATCAATGAAACCGAGAAGTAGTATAGAATATCCCCGGGTCGTTTATCCCCAACGAGGCTGTGCTTGAGAATCGATACAGTCGGAAAATTGGAGTTTGAATGAGATTAATGATTTGAGAGTGTAAAAATCTAAATTAATCAATAACAAAGCAAAAACGATTAGAAAAACCTAAAAATGAAAGCTAAATAACTTAAATCATAAAACGGGCACGAAAAACGAGGGTCAAAACCTAAATATTGCAAATAAACCCTAAAATAAATTTTAAAGCAAAAGATACGAATTCTAAATGAAAAAATAACGAAGATTTAAAAAAAACTAGACCTGAAAACGTGAGGACATTGTCCCAAAACGAGTCAAACAAGAACCGGGCCCGAGACCCGATCTTTAAAACTCAAAAGTTTGCAAATTACCCTACGAATATTTTCTATATTTCCTACGTAAAATAATGACTAAGAAAATTTCCTAAAAAGAAAAATATTTTTGATAATTTTTGTATTTTTTATGAATTTTTAAAACTTTTAAAGAAATTAAATTATAAAAAATACTAAACTAATTTTAAAAATTCTGAGAAAATTACCTAAAATACTTTACCCTAAAACTAACCTAAGAAAAATAAGAAACCCGAAATTGAGCTTATAAATAAGCTCAGAATAAGCTTAAACGAGCTTATAAGCTAAAGGGCCAAAACACCCTTATATACCAAAGTGCCCAAGGGTCTAACAGAAAAGACCCAAGGGCACAGCGGTAGGGGTGTTTGTAGAAAAGAGGGTTGATGAGGGTTGAGACCCGGGTTCGAGTCTTGCTCACCCGGGTTTCCTCTTATCCCCTTTTTTTTAGAAAAACTTATTATACAAACTAAATAAGCACCTTGAGCTTATCATTTTTCATAACTACAAATTTTTGTGAAAAGCTAAGAATAAGCTGAAAAAGCTTAATTAAAACAGACACTAGCTTAAATGAGCTTTAAGGCACAAGGATTTTCTTACCTTGATTTTTAGCACACAATAAGCAAAGGAATTGAACAATAAGCAAACACAGACTCGCAAGCTAACTAAATAAGTAAATGAGAGCAAAATTCGATAACTAATAAGCACTTAATAAGCTAGAAAACAAAAATAAGCTATTTACTACACTAACTAAATGAAACAGTAAAGGGCCTAATTTGAGCTTCATTTTAAGCCACCTAGAGGCCAAGCTAAGGTCTACAAATAAGGGGACTTATAAAAGAGCTTATTGGCTTTTCAGAAAAGCCAAAAGCTTGAGCTAAGGTCCTCTAATAAGCTAGAACAGTGGGCTTAAAGGCAAGCCCTTAGCACCAGGGCAGTTTCAACAAAGCCCCCCCCCCCCCCCCCCTTTAAAAGTAAGCTCTCCAATAAGCTCAAAAACAAAAATTTAGTTAAAACAGATGAAAAATGACTTAAGGTGAGCTTATATTTAAAAATTCAAACATTAAAAACTACTTTAGCCATCTGAGATTTGGACTTGAAAATGAGCTTTTTTTTTACTTTTGAACAACACAAAACTATATTGACAGAAAAAGAGAACTTGCAAGTGAGCCAAATAATCTTGACTACTTGTTTTTAACACACACAAATGACACCAAATTAACACTACAACTTAGGTTTACAAGGGCTTATCCAAATAAGCTCTTTGAGTCTCTTTTAAAACCAACAGATTTAAGGGACCACTTAGAAAAGTTGAAAAACACTTTTAGGACTTGAAAATATATAGAAAAACATACTCACAAGGACTTAAAGTTGCTAGCCAAAGTTGGCCACCATGACCACACCCTTACCTACCATTTTGACCCATTTTGGGCTTAACCCAAACACCCTTTTATAATTTTAAAAACGGATTTTAACACTTGTAAAGACTAAATTAAGCACTAAATTTTAAAGACAACTATTAAATATGCAATAATAAGCACTAAAAAGTAAAAAGCAAAAAGAAATAAGCACTTTAACAAGCTAATAAGCTAACAGTAGAAATAAGCTTATTTTAGCAGTTTTCACTTTAAGCTTAAACCAGAAGCATCACTCAATAAAAACACAAATAGGGACATAAACAGTAAGAAAAGCAAGAAAAACTAAGAATAAGCACTAAATAAGCTGTTGCAACAGTAACCATAAGCTTAAAAATTAAAAAAGGCAACCTCAAGCTCCTTCTCAAACAGGAGTAAAGTGGAACAAATAAGCTCTAATCCTACCCTTAGCTTATAAATAAGCTAAACTAAATACCCAATGAGCCATCCATGTTTGCTCATTCATCCATTAGCTTAATCAAACAGTAACTTTTTTTCCTTTTTAATTTTTTCTTAAATTCTTGTATCAAAGTTTATAACAGATTATAAAGTGGCTTGTATGAGCTTTAAAAGACTTAAGACAACTTAAGAACTTGGAACACAAATTAAAACATAAAACTGAATTTTCATTAATCTTAAAAAAAAATACTAATAACATAAAAATATGGAACTAACTTAAAAACATTAAAACTAACTAGGATAAAAAAAAACTACATCCCTTCAAAACTCTAACTCCCCTTTGCCTCAAGGGCTTAACAAAGCTTTATAGCAAACGAAGCTAGGTTTTTTGTCTTCTCTTTCTTGTCTTCATCTCTTTGTGTATTCTTTGTGAGAGACAAAGCCCGGCTTGTGTTTGATGTTGTGTAGAAACACAAAGCAATCCTTCCCTTCATTTAATCTTGTTGCCCACAATTTCTTCAAAAAATCATCATACCCGTTGATCTTCAAAACCAATTGAAGGCAAGGGGATTGCCACAGTGGATTTTAAACCCATGTAGGTGTGTGGGGTTAAGGATTGTGAAGGTTTTGGAGGGTTGTGGGAGGTCAACGAGGTTGACAATGACAGGTTTGGGGGGTTGTGGGCTTTGGCGGGAAAGGTATGAAAAAGATATACAGTGTTTTAAACTTTGGGGTGAAGGTTTGGGAGTTTGACGGGTTTGGTCCCTCATGGTATATATTATTGTTGCAATTTTGGTCCTTGTAGGGTGTAAGTTTCATGAGGTTGGCAGATATGGCCCTTGAGGGTATATTGGTTAATTACATGGAAGGTCCTTGTGGTTGTTAAAGTTTGGGGACTTGGCAGAAACAGTCCCCAAAGGTTATATAAGTTATTACACCACAAGTCCTTGTGGTGTATAACTTTCTTGAGATGGCAGAAATGGCCCTTGTGGTTAATACTTTGGGCAGTTGGCATTTTTAGCCCTTGCAATCATTTTCCTCTTTTCTCTTCATTAAATAAGTTAGGGACTTGGCAATTTTAGTCCCTAAACTTATTTTTCTTCACTTTTTAACTTTGGATTTGTCGGGGTTGACTTTGGTTGACTTTTTCAGACTTGGGCTTTGACTTGACTTTGTCTTTTCCACGCTTTTCCATTCCGTGTCCGGTTTTGTCGTTTTGGCTTTGTTTTTCGTCCTTTTCTTAGATATCCGTTCCTGCACAACACAATTAGCAAAACAAGCATATTTTTGGCATTTTAAGTCCGTTTTTGGTTATTTTAACTTGTTTTTAAAGGTAAAAGGTATGTGTAATTAAACACATACCAAAATCCCCCATACTAAGGTATTGCCGTGTCCTCACGCAATGCTATGAAGTAAGCATTTAGAAAACTAAGAATCTCAATCACCCTCGACTAATAACTTGGAAAAGTAGCTAAGTGTTCATCGAGGAAGTTAAAGACTCATAAGTTTTGAAAATCCCCGTCTTTACCATTTTTTATATATACACCTATTCCTACACATCTTTTTGTATTTTTCATTTTTCATTAATCAACTAACTAGAACGTTTTGACTTTCGTTATTTAATAACTTTAAGGGATCATAGAACAAGATGCATTTCGATCCGAGAATGCCCCAAAAAGGATAAATTCATCGTTCCCGACTTTTCACTTATTCCAAACCAAGCTTAAAACGAAATCACTGTTAATTATGAGTTAAGATGCTAACACTACTCATATTTGCAATTTGTAAACTTTTCACTCCCGACAATTTATATCTTAAGGTGTGTGTGCTATTTTGAATTTCAACCATGGATCAATTCAAATTATGAAATAAAAATTGGTTTGTTGTGCAATGTGCGTAATTTGAATGTTTGGAAGTTTATGATGATCATCGATATTGAGTTTAATCACAATTCAATCAAGTTTAAGCTCAATTATATCTTGTCTGAACTTAAACCACAGTTCAATCAAGTTTGAGCTTAGCCTAAAGTTGTTGATATTGAGTTCACTTGCGGTTGTAAACATGGTTGTTAACAGTTGACTTATTCTTTTTTACTCGTATAGCTTATGATGTCTAGTATTTGTATCCTTAATTTTCTATCTGTTATCCGAGTCTGCAAATTTCCATCTATAAATGGAATATACCAGTATAGGACATAGCCAACGACTTATGTAATATAGAGTAATGTTGTGCAAGAAATCAGTCATACAAAATAAAGATGGCTTAATATTTAGAATGGGGCTCAATGTCTTACTTAAACAATTTAATATCTTCTCACCTTTCTTTTGTTAGCGTTGAAATTTATTTCTTGAACTTCTGTGGATCCTAGCTATATAACAGTCAAGCCCATAGCTATAGCGGCTCCTAAAGCAGCTGCCACACCAGCAGCTATTCATAGAACAACGTAGATAAGGTAATTTGTGTTTGTTTTAGTAAGCCATTTTTAGAATTGTTAAAAGCCAAGCTAAGGACACTAGAAGCTTCCTTTGTAGTCTGTTATATAGCCAAACCTCATGTGCCAAAGTATAAACCAGTCGTTATAGAATCATATTTTGTTCTTCAGGCTAGTCACCTATTTTTCACAAATTCGACAACACGACAAGAACAAATTTATCTCAAACTTTAAAAAAGTGTGTTAATATTGCAAAAGTTGTTATTAAGTGTCATAAATTGATGGTGCCTTAATCTTGACTTCAGTTTCGTTCCTTGTTTAGAAAACTAGATTGCTTGACCTTCTTTCACAAAATTAGAATATGGTGGTCTTGTTCTATCAGTCGGCTTGCACTTGCTCAAACCATCCATTGTGATTGTTCGATATAGGTAGTAAAAAGGAGAATCAAGTTCTCTTTACGCATTTGCTTTGTGTCCCCGTGCTTATAGTTGGGCATGAAAGCGAGACTGTTAATGGTGGTATTAATGATACAGAAATAGAGCAGTATTAATTAGGGTTTAAATAAGGGAACAAATCATTACTTAGAAGAATGAGATTATAATAGATTGGTGTTATCTTCAGCGTGGGGCCTGCTAAGATAAGATAACCGTTAGCCTCACCGTGGGAGGGAATCCCACGATCGACCTCGGGGGTAAGAATTACTATGATTGGTTATATAAGAGATTGATGAGAGTACGGATGTGTGTGAAGACCTACCTCGAGTGTACCAAATTGTTGTTAATACAAATAATGCCTAAAAACGTTATTTATATTTTTCGACCTCTCAATGTTTTGATAATAACAAAATGTGAAAACGTTTACGATAAAATTAAACGTTTATAAATTACTAATCATAAAATTCTATTTATAAGATTAATCACTTAAGGTATGGATAAACAAATCATTAAACATGATTAGTGATCAAGAAAATATTTTTTCTTAAACCTTATACTTCTACAAAAATGTTTTTATAAAAATATAAAAACAAATTATTTATTCATTAAAAGAAATGTTTTATTAAAAACATAAAATTTGAATTTCAAATTTTCCCCCCAAAATGGAAGGTTCTACAACAGATACAACCTTCACCACAAAAGGACAAAAAAGGGAGCGGAGTCTAGCGGCGGCCCCCTTATAGGCTCGGCGGCCCCCTTATATATAAGGGACCGTCGGGACCGCCGCCAGCAACGGCCATTTTTTGTCCCCTATAAATACTGGGCCACCCCATTTGAAAAACAGACTCTTTTGCCATGAAATTTCTCAGATCTATATTTCTCTCTTCTCTTTTTCTTTCTAAAACACACACCTTGATCACTAACATTCCTTGATCTTGTTTTCAAGTGATTAATTCTTTCTTCCTCCCTTCTTCATCTTCTAATCAAGTGCAAGAGAAGAACAATCGTATTCTTCTACATACGTATTGTTATCAAGTGATCTCTCTCTCCCTCCTCAAGATCACAAACATTCATTACATTTGTTTTGTGTTATTGTGTAAATTGGATCGTGTGTAGATCCAAGTGTGTACATTGTATATTGGTGTGATTTGGATTGTGTGTCAATCCAAGGGTGTGTATATCTTGTGAGTGTGTGAAGACTTAGTGAAGTCTTAGATTGGTTCTAGCTAAGATTAGGACTCGACATCTAGCTTAGTGTCGGAAAAGAAAGTAAGCGACGTGTAAACGGTTTTCTCCGCCTAAAGGGAGCTTGTTGACATAGTGAAATCTCGAGTGGAGTACTCGGGGAGTGGAGTAGGAACGAAGAGGTGCTTCGTTGCCGAACCACTATAAATCTCGGTGTCTTGGTTTGATCGTTTCTTTCTCTATCTCTTTACATTGTCATTACTTACTTAGCTTGATAGTTTTGTTGTGATTTATATTGTTGGTTGATTGACATACAACTCGAATCAAACAATTTTCTAAGTAAAGATTTTAAAAACGCTAACTAACCGGTAAAACTATTCAACCCCCCCCCCCCCCCCCCTTTCTAGTTTCCACAATTGGTATCAGAGCAAGGTCACTCAAGATTTTTAAAATATATTGTATTTTAAAGCTTGGATCGATCTATGGATTCCGACAAATATCTAGAAGGGCAATCTATGCAAAGACCACCACTTTTTAAAAGCGATAGTTTTATCTATTGGAAAAATAGATTCGAGACATATGTTAAATCAAAAGATCTAGATCTTTGGCATGTTATTACCAATGGTGATTTTCAACCCATTATTCAAAATCCGAAAACCAAACTTGATGAGGTTGTCCCTTTTGAAAAACAAACTGATGATCTTAAAAGAAGGCTTGCGAAAAATAATGAAGCCAAAATGGTTATTTACAATGCTTTGCCTAGAAAAGAATATGAACGAATTTTCATGTGTAATACGACAAAAGAAATTTGGAAAACTTTGTTAATCACCCATCAAGGTAATAGCCAAGTCAAAGATAATAAGATCGACCTTTTGGTTCAACAATATGAACAATTCGTCATTTCCGAAGACGAATCTATAGATAGTGCTTTTGCTAGATTTAATACTATTATTACTAGTCTTAAAGCTCTTGATGAAGGTTACTCTAGTAAGAACTACGTAAGAAAGTTTCTTAGGGCTCTACATCCTAAATGGAGAGCAAAGGTCACGGCGATTGAAGAGTCAAAAGACTTAACTGTGGAAAACTAGAAGGGGGGTTGAATAGTTTACCGCTTTTTAATTAAAGGTTTTGAAGTGTTTGTAAAAAATTCTAGATTTGAATTTATGTGAACTCAACACTTGCACAATATGAACAATATATTTATCTAAACAATTGATATGATAGTATGAGGAGATAATGTAAGACAAGAGATAAGAGTAAGAGCAATCAAACCACAACGCGAGGATTTATAGTGGTTCGGTAATGAAGCACCTTATTCTTCCCTACTCCAACAACCCCGAGCACCTAACTCGAGAGTTTTCTTCACTATGTCAACAAGCTCCCTTATGGCGGAGAAAACCGTACACAACGTTTCTTACACCGATTTACGACACAAAGCTAAATGTCGAGTTCTAATCTTAGCTAGAACCAATCTATCACAACACAACTTCACGACTTCACAACTTCACGACTTCTTCACAACTTCACGACTTCACTTCACCACACTACTTATATCACAACTACCTAACACTACTTGGTAAGATCACAACGATCTAACTATACTTACAAAGATCACCAAGATCTAGCTACTACACACAACTACAAGATATACAATTGATTTACAAATATGTGATATGAATGCAACAAGATTGCTATGCACACTAAGGTGTAATACTTCTTCACTTGATGTTGGAAGTATTCTTCTCTTGCACTTGAGGAATATAGCTTGGATCACTTGGAAACAAAGCTTTATGATTAAATGATCAAAGGATTTTAGAGAGGATAAGTGGGCTGTTTTGAGCAGAAAGAATGAGTGCAAAAGGTAAGAAAAATGTTGGAGAATAGTCCAGTATTTATAGGACAAAAAGGAGGAGCGGGATCTATGGCCGGCCCCCTTAAATAGGGTGTCGGCCCCCTTAAAATTAAGGGGGCCGCCCCTTATTCAGACGCTCCTTTTTGTCCTATTCAGGGGAGGTGTTTACTGGACCATTTCTAGCCGTTTTAGGTTCGAAAATTTGAAATTCAAAATGTTTATTTTGAATAAAACATTTCTTTTAAATGTAAAAAATGTTTTGTGATGTTTATAAAAAGTTTACAACATTTTATAAAAGTTTCCTTTGATCATAAAATGCATCAAGCATTTGTTTATTCATACCTTGGAGTGATATAAGTTTGAAATGAATATTTACTACTAAATACTTGTTTACGTTTAATTTTACGTTGAACGTTTTTATATTTTGTGATTATCAAAACGTAAAGATGTGAAAAAATATTATTAATGTTTTTAGGCATTATATTTTATCAACAATCTCCCCCTTTTTGATGATTACAAAATTTAAACTCATTAAATGTAAAATTATTTTTAAACAAGTATTTAGTGAGTTTTATGTCATTTCTCCCCCTTTTTGTAGAATCAAAAAGGCATCGTCGAGGATTGCTAGTAAAATCGACGGAATAAATGCTCCCCCTTGATGTGTGCTCCCCCTCGTTCGAGGGCACCAAGGAATCGAGCTATGGTTTCTTGGCTACAAAATGGGTTAGAACAATACAAATATTTCTAACATGTAGCAAGGAAGAAAAATATGACATACAACCAACAATGATCATTCATTAAAATTAAAGTAGTGTGTGAAACACACTCATGCATACATAAGGAAAATAACATGCTAACATACATGAAATTAAAAGTACAAAAGTCCTATAACTAGTAAAGCTCCATAGGACTTGCATGCAAAATGGTAGAGGATCAATTATTTGAGAGACTAAACATAGAGCATGTTTAGTTTGGGGATGATGGTGGAGGTGGTGTGATGATGATTGGTGGTTGTGAGAGCATGTGTTCAATATATGAAAACATATAGTGAAGTTCATCACTTAACCCGAAAATGAGGGTTCGGTTGTGGATACAACAAAGGCATGAGTTACCATGTGCTTCAAGGAAATTCCAAGGGATAGGATGTGCAATGATAGGTGGTGAAGGTGATGGAGTATCAAATTGGACATCAAGTGGGGTATTTGGGGAAAGAGTGAGAGTGATGTCCATTGATGCATTATCTTGAGTTGGAGGTGGTGGAGAAACTCTTGGAGGAGGAGATGTTGATGGGTTCAAGTAACCATTTGGTGAGGGTGATGTTGATGATGTTGGTGATTTGGGTATGTAATCAATTGAAGATGAAGAAGTGTCTTTTGTTGATGGTGTTTTGGAGGGTGCATTAGGAGCACTAGGTGATGAATTTGGAAGTTTGGGTGATGGAGTTTTTGTGTCATCTTGGGTTAAATCCACAAACAATTGTTTTGGTGGAATGATGTTGATTTTTGGTCTCTTGGAGACCTTGGAAATGGAAGCTCTAGTGGAGGCCATGAATGTGTATGGTTGTTGATGATGAGTGAAGGAGATGGTGAATTGGTGTTATGCATTTGGAGGGAATTTATGGGAAGAGATTTGTTTGAAAATGGAATGAATTTGGATAAGTTTAGGGAATTCCAAATGTTGTTCAAGCATTCTGGGTAAAGATAGCTGATACTAGGTAAAAGAAGGCAAAAAGCAGTGAAAAATACTGTTTTACCCGTGAAGGGCTAAGGGCGGTCCCCTTAAAATTTGATTTTCAGGACACATGGAAATGGAGCCTGACATTGATAACATGATGATGAGCAAGTACCTTGAGTATGAAGCTGCGAAAGAAAGGAGATTATGGGATGATGTTCGATCCAGAATAAGTCCAACACATTATGATAAGGCAGATTTTAGCTCTTCTCGCCAGAATAAGAGTAATACTTTTTACTATCCGTATCCACATGACATTCCTCCTCCACCTATTTAATCTTATCCTAAGAATTATTTAGTATCTACCGAGGTAAGCAACGATGTTAACATAGAAAACATGACTATAGCCGAATATAATTTGTACGTTGCTAAACAAGGCCTAAATAAGAATACACTAAATAATTACTCAAATGGCTTTACACCCTAATGTTTCGCTTAAATACCACACACACCTAACACTCATATAGATAAGAAGGATTTCGACCTTGTTAAGATAATGGATGACTTATTTAGAATTAGAGATGAAAACTTGAAGCGAATGGAACAAGATATAGATCAGGATAGTATTTGTGAACAAGATGATGATTTGGAGGAGGATAGGGAGGAAGATGGTGATGATAGGGATATTTTTGATATGTGGGATATTACGGTTGAAGACGTAGAATGAATTAGGAAACTCCTCACACCTAACGTTCCTGATGTTATTGATAATATACAACCTTTGATCTCAAAAACCATACACACTACACCACCTGGAAAAGAGTATGTAGCACCAGCTACTAAATCAATATTGGATGATCTTCTGGAAGAATTCAGAGACGAGATCTTAAATGTCACCATGGTTGATGAAGGGGCAGACTGTAGTCTTACTAAGGATTTAGAGGAGCTCAAAATACTTCTCGCTAAAGACCCTCAGTCACATTATACGAAGATTCGGGTGCATTCAGTCATCATTGATCCTAAGCCTTTCATTCATACTCATCTAACGAGTCTCTTATATGGAATGTTCAAAACATCTAAACCATGTAAGGTAGATAGGGACATTATATCTCCTGGACGGTATGATTTCTATTCATCGTTTCCTTATCCTGTAGCGTACTTACACCCTAATGGTGTCTATTGCTACTTCCACCCACACTTGATCCCAAGTGAGAGGATGGACACCCTATTACCCAGTAAATAAGGGTAGAGTCAAGCTAGTGACTCAAACAAAAACAAGCACTTCGTGGGAGGCACCCCATGCCTATCTTTTGATTCATGTCTTATTTCATTTCAATTTTTGCATATTAGTTGGTTTGTATATTCCTTACTTGGTTTTGCAGGGGTATAACAGCGAGGAGACGAAACTCAAGGTCACCTCGACTCGTAATTATGTGGTAATGTTGCTACTGTTGTGGCAATTACGTCATAACCAGCACACTTACACTGTTGTGGTAATGTTGCTACTGTTGCTACTGTTGTGGCAATGACTTGGATGGCTAGGATGACTTTCTGGTTTGCTCTCACCAAACAAACACAACTAGCACACAAGATTGAAGATAAGCAGCCTATATAAAGAAAAGAAGACAGAGTGTGTAGAGCAGTTTTTTTTATCTAGTGTAAATTTACAATTCTTAGTGTAATGTTATTTTCAATGTCTTAGGTTTAATGTTAAAAGATATTTTTTTAAATATTGGTTTCTATTAAAATATATGCACGTTTTAATGAATATTTATGTAATTGCCCATACAA
>BQNB010089891.1:4560-27290 GCA_026074375.1 Tanacetum coccineum
CTATGATCTGAAACTCAAAGATAAGCTCTAAACGAGCTTCTCAATAAGTTGTTACAGAAACTAGGGGTTTGGGCTATGTTTTACCAAAACAGCTATAATAAGCTCAAATTAAGCTTAATTTGAAAAAGGAAAAGAGTTCTAGGAAGCTTATGAGATGCTTTATCTATGAATGCAAAGAAATCTAAATAAGCTTAAAAGCTTAAAAAGCTAAACTAGACTCTAAAACTTTAAGGACTTATTAAACTACTTATAATCTATCTAATTAAGCTAAAAACTCTAGGCCCATAAGCTAAATTAACAAATTAAAACCTTAAAATTCCTAAGTACTGTTTTTGGCTTTTTAACTTTTGAAAGACTTTTGACAGCAAAAATAAGCTATGTAAATAAGCTAGAAAATGAAATTTAAGTCCTAACCTGTATTAAGCCATAACTAAACTTTAAAATGCTAAAAGATGAGCTATTAAATCCTATAATTACTGGCTTAAATTGAGATTTGAATATCAGCAGTACTAACTAACTTAGTACTACTGATTCAGAATTCCTTTTTTTAAACAGCTGAAATGGCTAAGAAAATAAGCAGCTAAATGAAAACTAAATCCTAAACTATATCAAGCTATATCTAGATTACTTCTAACTTGAATTTAAAAACCTAAATCCTACTTTTACTCAACTAAAAATTAAGCCAAAGGTAGCAGTACTAACTTTTTAGTTAGTACTGGTGGCAGTACTAACTTATTGTTAGTACTGGTGCACTTTTGCACAAGTGCAAAACGAAAATGCAGGTTTCCTAAGGGAAACACTGCACTAAAACACACTCAAATAGAGTGTTTAAACAAAGTCCAAGCAAGATCTAAGCCTTGGAGGGCTTAGATCAGAATTTCACAAGTAAAATCAAAGGGAAAAATCCCCTGGTGCACAGGCGAGCTTATTAAGCCATAAAATCATTAATAGCTTAAACTAAAACCTCAAATCTACTCAAAACCTTATCAATTATGACAATCAAACTATCCAAAAAGAAATCACAAACTGCATTTGACTTTTAGATGGCAAACTAGCTTAAACCAAACACCACTTTACGACTAAGACATTTATGATTAAGCTACTACTTTGAAATCTAGTAAACAAGTGCTTAATACCAGACAATTAACAGATTAAAATTACTTTAATAAGCATGACTTAACAACTAAATAAGCAATAATCTAAGACTTAAGCTATTTTACTATATTTTTGGCTTTTTAGAGGTTTTTATGACAAATATATGAAAATCAAAGATCTAAACTATCAAAAGCAAAACAGATGAACATCTAGGATTATTAAGCTAATTCTAAACACAAATAAGCACTAATAAGCAACTTTAATAAGCTATTAAGCAGATCTACACTATTAGGCTAAAATTAAGCTAGAAATGAAATTATGAAAAGTAAATGAAAACTTACTTGAACCTTTAGCTAAACAAAAGGTTCCCAATAGGGCAGCTACAAGCTCCCTAGCTTATTAGATAAGCTAGGGTAAAGTCCTTGGGATCTCTTCCAAGTTAAGATCCCCTTCCAAAAAGCTCATATCCAATAGAATCCATTATAAATGTAAGTTAAACTGTTTTAAGGTTTAGAAAGGATTAAATCTGAATTGATTAAGCTCTATTTCAGCTTATAGACTGAAAGAGCTTATTAGCTTATTGAGACAACTTGGCTTATTAATAGAACTTTTGAATAAAAGGAAAAGAGAGCTTATAAATGACTTAAACTAAATTTCATTAATGAAAGTTACTGATTACATTACTTGAAAAGGAGATTACAAAACATTTTAAGGAAAATTACATTTAAGAAAAATACGAAATTTAAGCTAGACTAAAAATTACTAAAAACCTAGATCTCGTGTGTGTAGATGGTGTGTGTGTGAGAAGTGAGGCTCTATTTATAGTGCTGAAAGAAGCTTTTAGGATCTCTTGCCCTGCTCTCCAATCTTTGGATCTTGGCCAATCATTTCTTCAATCATTCAAGCATCAATTGTGGCCGTTTGATCAAGCTGGGAAACATGAAGTATTTGCCAGCGGTGTCATTCCATTGATGTGAGTTTGTGTTCTTTTGTGATTTTTTAGCACAAAAAACCCTCGCCTTTTTGTGCTTTTCCCATTGTTGACTTGGCCCTTGATTGGGGAGAGGCTATGCAATCCCTTGATAAGACGGATTTGTCCCTTAATTGTGTTTAGAGTGATCATGAATTGACCTAAGCACCCTTTATTGAAAAACCCCTTTGATTTACCCTTATTGGTTGAAACGGGGGAGAAAAGTGAATAGTAAAAAGGATTGGCGCCAAATTGTGACAGTTAAAGAATGTTATAAACATTGGCAATTTACCACTTTCAGTCCCTTTTCTTTCCTTTTCTTTTTTAAGTTTAAATAACTTTAGAGATTGCAAGATTGGTCCTTGAGGCTTCATAAAAGAGGAAATGGCTAGGGATTTGGGCTTCGGCTTTGTATCTATGGCTTCTTTTTGAACTCTTCTGATTCTCGTGTCCGTGTTTGCTCGTTTTTACTGTTTTCTTGTGATTTCTGACTTATCCGTACCTGCACACACAAAACACAAATAACCACGAATATTTTTGCTTTTTTTTGGGTCATGTTTTGGGTTTAATTGGGTTATTTTTAAGTACAAAGGAATATGTGTATTCTTTCACTTATCAAAATTCCCAAATAAACGATTGTGTGTCTCACGCAATAATCACATGCCTTATAACCAAATATCTCGAATCTTCACCAATCTAAACCTTGAAAAGTTGCAAAGATTTGAGAGATGAAGAGTCACAAGTTATAAACACCCGGACCTTCCATTTCAAAGATTTTTCCCTTTTTTTGATTTTTTTCTTGATAATTAACTATAACTTTATTTTGTTGAATAATGTATTGTTTTCATTACTCATTGGTAACTTTAAGTATCATAGAACAAAAAGCACAATTAAGTGTCTAAAAGATAACTTCATCATTCCCGATTTTTCCCTTTTCCCATGCTAAGCTTAAAAATAAGATCACTGCTAATTACGAGCTAAAATGCTAAGACTACTTTTAATTACAACTTGTGAATTCCTCTTCCCAACATAAATCATATATTTAGGTGTGTGTGTTCAAATTAATTTAAACCATTAAATCCACATATTTAGATAGATGAAATCTGACCAAGCTTTACACATGGGCCTTTTGGGCTAATATGTTAATCACTTAGCAAGATCACATCTCAAAGCAAACAAAAACCTCCTTAGCCAAGACATCGTTGGTTCACTTGTCCCATGAATGACTTTCTTCTCTAGCGATCCCACCGTCATCGGGTAAGTGCTAAGGCTTTTGACACCCCATCCGGAGAATACTAACCGAAACGCATGAACTTCCGATGAAAAAGCCTTGTAGACTTTTGCAAACCTTAGCTCAAAAGAATACCTTGGTTTTAGAAAATGAAACTTTTACTATTTATTTTCTAACTTGCAACTTTATTATTTCTATTTACAATATTAGGCTAGGAATCGGTATCACTTTTCTTTCGACGACACATCGGCCACGCCTCCGACAAGAGCTCGCGTACTTATTATGATACCAACCCTAAATATACATCCTGCATCCTTTCTTTCGATGTCATATCGGAAGCGAACTGACAAATGCCCATGTACTTTATTGCGATGGAGTTTGTATATTAATTATTAACACTTAAGGATTTATAACTTGCATCCTTTTTATTCACCAACTATATTTTTTTAGATTTTTTTTTATTTTTTTTATTTTTTTAAGAAAAACTATTCATAACACCATATTTTTGCAAATAGTAAAAATTTCGTTTTTAGAAAACCAAAGTATAAACTTGAACTAAAATTCTTATTTACCAACGATATTGATAAAGCTTTTTCTCTGAATATGTTGATTAGACTTTTAAGAGTAAAACTCTAAATTGTAAAAATCAAAGAGAACACGTATAATTAATCATTTTAAGAACTCCGGGGAAGAAAAACCACAAGTTATTCTTATAAGCCTTTAAGTTTTCCAAATAAACTTTGTTTAGCATCCTAATTCGTAACTCATTTGCAATTTAAATCTCTAAAAAAGAAATTCGCAAATACAATAGTCCTATATAAAATCCAACTCGGCATATTTAAAATCTACTTGAGATTAGCACAAGTTTTCATTTACTAATGATTCAAGTTTAGCATGTTTAAAGTCTACATGAGACTAGCACAAACTATCATCATTAATTGTTAAGGGAGAAAGCTAGAACTCAACACGTTCGATCGGGTCAAAAATTACTTCTTATTCTTACCAATGGAAAAAACCACATTCGAGTCTAACACTTTTAATTATTATTTTTTTAATAATTTTTTTTCATCAAATTCTTCCTAACAAATAAGATCTTAAAAAATTTAAAATTTTGCTATTTTTTATGGGAACACGGTACGAGAGAACCAACAATAAGCAGGCAACATCAAATCGCTAGATCCCTCCCCAAACAAAATGAAAACATTGTCCTCATGTGTCAAGTCGGGTCTCTACGAAAATCTAAGCCGTTTATGAATTATGCAAAGATAAACGTGAATCGATAATGATGAAAGGACATGGATCTCCCCTAACTAATTTCATACAAAGGATGAGAAGCTCGAGTAAAATGGGATTACAACACCGACAACGAGATCTTCATAAATATTGTTTGGGTCAATCCGCAAAAATCAGGGAACAACAAACAACAAACAACCAAGAAACCCAGAAGAAATAGCCCACACCACATCACAACACATTATATAAAAATATAAAGAAATAGATAAGCATGGGGTGAACTCCCACGAAGCGGTTTGTTTTTGTTCACCGAGTCGCACGCTCGACTCGATCCCTGAATTAATTAGTCCTTAGGGAGAGCAAATGGAAAACTTTCATTGAACATGCCACTGGGTGGCCCCCCTTTTTTTTATTGTGACGTTGCCAAGGTCAAAAACAAAATTCTCACTCCTAAAGGAGAAAATCAAAGGTGATTCCTCGGTGTAAGTGAAGTGTGGAAGAAAAGTCCAAATGACAAATGCGAAGGTATTGACATCTTCAACATGTAGAGGTATCGTCTTCTTGCTTTGGTAGAAATCTTCATTAAGCACAACATTCTTCATAACCAAAATGGGCTCAAAATTCAAACATTCATCTGGTGGTTCTGGCGGAGGTAGAAGAAATGAAGGTTCTTTGAAAACTAAAAGAGTCCCGGAGGAAATGTTCTCTTTTAAATTCTCCTCCAATGTTACAAGATTTTTATCATGAATGGCATGATAAACTAGTATACCTGGTTTGAATACTTTGTCCTCGTTTCTGAGAGAATTCAAGGTAATACTAGCCGACAACTCCGCAGTGAAAGGCGAGTTGGAATCTAGCAAGGGAGGTGGTAAAATACTTGTTGTGGTAGAGTCAAATGAAATGGGTAAGTCCTTTGGTTTGGAAAAATGATCATTAAAATCAATTGGATTATCAAAAGTGATTCTAATTGGCATAACAATGGTAGTGATTGGAACATCACTTGAAACGTTGTCTTCTTTTTCCTTGATTTCTTCAACTTCTTGAGAAAGAGGTTTTAGTTTTTTATTTAAGAACGTTACCAAGAGACAAATTATCTTGTTCACAATCACAATTCGATGCATCATTTTCCATACAAATCGAACCAACGAGAAAAACATTGGCGTTTTCCATGAACAAACCTTCTCTCCGGTGAGAGTAGGGGAAGTAGGATTGCTACTTGAAACTTCAAGGGTGGGAGGGAGGGTAAGATCAATTCCCGGTGGAATCAAATTTTTTTCTAGATAAGCTTCTAATTCACTTTCTTCCGGTGAAGTAAATGTGAATGAAGAAGAAGACTTAATCTCGACATCCTTATCGTTCTCTTCAAAGAGAGGATTCACGTCGCTAGATTTAAAATCATTATCGAATTCAACAAGAAGATTTGAGTAAACTTGAAAATTTTCTTCATGCAAGTCATTCTTTAGAGTCGAATCATCATTACTTGGTGGAAACGAATCAAGAGGAGCAAGTTCATCAGCGAACTTCTCAAAATTATCACTAGTCTTCACCAGAGAAGAACTAGGAGGAAAAGTATTAGTGGTACTGCTACTAAACGGATCGTCTTTATATTTAATATTTTATATTTATTTTATTTAATAAATTCCACTAAAAGACGAAAAATATTTAAATTTTTCTCGAAATCTTCCTAAAGTGTTTATTATGAGTAAAACGGTTATTTTTCTACCGTATATAATGATTATTTTGTAAGTGCTAAGGTTACCGAATGGCTTGTCGAAGATATATTTATAATTAACAATTATAAAATATTTTATTATATACTTATCTATTTACGCTAAATAGTATAAGTATGTATTATCGGGGAATGAGATTGATATGATTGTGGAGTTAAGTCGTCAACCATCACACCACTAAATTGTTTTGGGTAATTGTACAACGCGTCTAAACTCTATGCATCAAACGTGAAGATTGTTTTGGAATTGGATGATTAAATTGGGACATTAACTGGACTAGGTCCCGTGGTGCGGGCGTCGTTGCATTTGCTTGTGTGATTGAGATTTGGTTGCTAAAGACATTGCTTAAGGTAGTTTTCTCGTAGCCACCCACTTTTAATGTTTTTTCGTTGGGAAAATGAAACGTCAAATGTGTTTTGAAATGTTTTGAATTGATCTGTGCGAAATGTGGTTTTTGTTTTTGGACAAGATATGTGCTTATGACTGCTATGTGAATATTATGTGATGCATGATTGTTTGGATCGGATGGGTACGCCTACCTAGTGTTTGTGAGATTATTGGATACAGATTGGTACAGCCTACCCATTAATTTGTGTGATAATTGGAATGGATATGGTGAACGCCTACCCAAGTTTGTTTGTGGTCCAGCCCCAATTTTAAAGTGCTCCAAGCTGGTAGGGTAGGCCCTTTAGGTGCGTAAGTGACATATGGTTATTGATTAGCGGTGATGCTAAGGTTGTTTGCATATATTCACTGTCATATAGCACTATTGTCCACTGTTGAAATATTGGCACAACTTTTGGGTTTAAGGTCAAACCTACGAGCTCACCAACATTATTGTTGACGTTTTCGAGTATCATTTTCAGTGAAGTTAAAGACACAGGTTACGAATTTGGTTGACTATAGGCAGACTTAGAAGTATCTCGTGTGGAATTTCGTTTGAAGTCTTGCTTGCTTGTTGTTTGATTTTAGATTCGGATATTTTGGAATAAGTTTGGATTATGGTCCCCTGTGCGGGCATTTTGAATATTGTAAGAGATTGTGGATTTTAGTTGCAATTTGGGACATCATTTGAGTTTGTTCAAGGTTGATGGTCTTCATAGCACTTAGAGTTTATGCAATGTAGTTTTCTCTATTTTGTATCTTGTGTTATGATTGATCATTATGTTGCATTCCTGAGTTTCCGCCATTATCGAGGTGTGATAGATTGGTAATCAGAGCCAAGGTTATAGAGAACTAGGTGGATTAGCCTAGACTATAACCTATGAACTGTCATTTAGTTGCGTATAGGATCTGTGTGCGCTGCGTTCCGCTTTTGTTTGCTTTTGTGTGTTCGCGGGTTGGTGCTTTAGTTATGTCAGTCATTGAAATGTGTGAGCTCAATATTGAATATGACTAGGAAAGGATGCGAATATAAGTACGGTGGCCAACTAATTATAAGCGTACACAACTTCACTCATTCTTAGTAATGTTGTTACACACAAATCGATGTTGACAAACCAGTAAGGAGGTAGTATGTGTATAGTTATTATATATATAATATATATATATATATATATATATATATAATATATCTATATTTAATATATATATAATATTATATATATATATATTTATATATATAGTAAGATGTTCTATATATAAATGTTAGTTTTCCCACTTGCCTAACGTTGCCCATGTTCTCCCTCATGTGGATAATGTCGCCAAGGGTGATGACCCAAATTGGTGGCCGGCCTGTTTCCGAATCACGAGGAAGGGGAACGAGTGTACAGGTTGGTAGAGGTGGAAGGGGTAAAAGACCTAGGGAAGGTAATGATGAGCGGGTTTGATGATTTTGAATTGGTCAAGGAAAACCAGGGTTTAGAGCTAATGGGGAGTGTAGGAGGAAGTCAAAAGGAATGTAGATGAAGCCAATGGGACACCCGACTTCTCAGCGACATTGCCCAACAATTACAGACCTCTTACCCTCATGATAGCTCAGTTAGTAACTAAGAAATGTTTGGAAATAAAATGGAAATGTGGTTAATGAGAACGTCAGGAGAAGTTGGGAATGTGATAGTAAATGGTCAACCAGTGGTGTTTCATATAAGGAGTTCTTAGCTTGTAACCCTAAGGAATATGATGGTAAGGGAGGTGCTGTAGTTCTTACTCGTTGGATTGAGAAAATGGAGTCTGTGCATGATATGAGTGGTTGTAGTGTTAACCAAAAAGTGAAATACACTACTGGTTCATTTGTGGGTAAGGCTTTAACATAGGTGGAAACTCCATATCCGCACGCTAAGACCGAGAATTGCAGTTATTATGTCCATGGAATGACTTTAATATATGATGATACAAGACATTTGTCCTAGTCAAAGAAATGCAAAAAGTTTGAATCTGATTATGGAATTACGCTGGTCGGGGCTGGCCATGCTGCGTATCCTGATGAGGTTTCATGAGTTGCTAGGTTAGTTCCACATTTTGGTAACTTCCAGAGAGTAGGAAGATGAGAGTTAGTGTATGGCTTGCTCTAACAAATTCGTAGGTATGGTGGCAGCAATGGAGCCAAAAGACAATACGTACTGTGTGCATATTTCGTGCACTGGACCGAAGTGAAGGCCTTTAGGAATGGATCAATTAAAGAATCGTTTGAAAAGAGGAAATGTAAGGGAACCTAGCAAGGATAAGAATGGTAGGGATGATAATAAGAGGACTAGGATTTAGGATTCAGTTACGAGATTAAGATAGCTAGCGGGCAGCTAGTAGAGATTGATAAGGTTATTAAGGATTGCAAACTAAAAACGAGGTCCATGCTTGACATCGACTTGAATAACATTTTGGGAAATGGGAGTTTTGATGTGATTATAGGTATGGACTGGTTGTCTAATTATAAGGCTGAACTAATTTGCCATGAGAAGGTGGTGAGGATACTACTACCGGATGACAAGGTGCTTAGAGTATTAGGAGAGAGACTAGAAGAGAAAGCGAGATTATTGATGAGTGCTAAGGCTAGTGATAAGAAACAAGAAGAGATTGTTGTGGTTAGAGATTTTCCTGAGGTATTCCCGGATGATCTATCTGGATTACCGCCTATTCGGGAAATTGAGTTAACCCCTAGAGCAACGCCGGTAGCAAAGTCTCCTTATCGTTTGGCACCTTCTGAATTGGAGGAGTTGTCGGGACAACTCAAGGAACTCCAAGACAAAGGTTTCATTCGACAAAGTTCGTCTCCTTGGGGAGCGCCGGTGTTGTTTGTTAAGAAAAAGGATGGTTCTTTTAGGATGTGAATTGATTATAGAGAATTGAACAAGTTGACTGTTAAGAATCGTTATATGCTTCCTAGAATTGATAGATCTTAGGTCTGGATACCATCAGCTAAATTGTGCATAAGGATGACATTCCAAAGACTGTGTTTAAAACTCGTTATGGACATTTTGAGTTCACTGTAATGCCCTTTGGTCTAACTAATGCACCAACAATATTTATGGATTTGATGAATAGAGTTTGTAGGCCTTATCTTGATAAGTTTTATGAATAAGTATTTATAGACGATATCTTAATCTACTCTAAACTCAAGAGGACATGAAGAACACTTAAAGGGTTAGTCTTGGAACTGCTCAAAAAGGAGAAACTGTATGCTAAGTTTTCTAAGTGTGAATTCTGGCTAAGAGAAGTGCAGTTTCTGGCAGTGTAAATGGAGTAAATAGGATTCATTAGACCCTAGTAAGATTGAAGCCTGTTAATAATTAGAATGCCCCCAGAAATTCGACCGAGGTTCGTTTGTTTTTAAGATTGGCTGGATATTATCGTAGGTTCATTGAGAACTTTTCTAAAATATCTAAGTCTCTTACTATCTTGACTCTATTAAGTAAGACTTTTGATTGGGGTGAGGAACAAGAATTGGCATTATCAGGACCTTGAGGATAAATTGTGGTCATGGCGCCTGTTTCTAGCTCTCGCCGATGGACCGATAATAACTTTATGGTATATTATGATATGTTCGGGATAGGACTAGGCTGTGTGTTAATGCAAAGAGGTAAAGTGATAGCCTATGCGTCTAGGCAGTTGAAAATTCATGAGAAGAATTATACTACCTATGATTTAAAGTTGGTGCGCGTTGCTTTTGCACCTTAATTCTGGAGAATTATCTGTATGGGACAAAGAGTGTCATCTATACGGACCATAAAAATCTTCAGCATATCTTTAGTTAGAAAGAGTTGAATATGCGACAACGTCGCTGGATAGAGTTGTTTAGTGATTATGACTGTTAAATTCACTACCAACCTAGTAAGGCGAATGTGGTGGCTGACGCCCTAAGTAGGAAGGAAAAAGTAAATCCTAAGAGAGTTAGAGCTATAAATATGACCCTTTAGTCGAGTATCAAGGATAGGATACTGACGGCTCAGAAGGAGGCTGTGGATGAGTTGGCAGGATTACAGAGAGGTTTATATGAGATGATAGAATAGAGAAGTGATGGAACCTTCTACTACCTGGATCGAATATAGGTACCTTGGAAGGGTGAGGTAAGAACCTTGATAACGGATGAAGCCCATAAGTCGAAGTACTCTGTACACCCAGGAGCTGATAAGATGTATTAGGATTTTTGAGGAGATAGGTATTGGTGGCCTGGAATGAAAAAGGATATAGGCTGAATATGTAGTAAGAAAGTGTTTTGACTTGTTTTGAAGGTTAAGCTGAGCATCAAAGGCCATCTGGCTTGCTTTAGCAACCTGAGATTCCTGTATGGAAATGGGAAGGGATAGCTATGGATTTTGTGACTAAGTTGCCTAGGACTAGTAGTGGGCATGACATAATCTGGGTCATTGTGGACCGATTAACTAAGTCTGCTTATTTTCTACCTATGCATGAGGATTGAAAGGTTGGCTAGATTGTATTTGAATGAGATAGTTGCTAGACATGGTGTGCCGATCTCGATTATATCGGATTATGATAGTCGTTTCACATCGAGGTTTTGGCAGTCAGTGCAAGAGTCATGTATGGAACTCGTTAGACATGAGTATGACTTATCACCCTCAGACTGATGGTCAAAGTGAGCGTACTATTCAGACTTTAGAAGACATGCTTAGAGCGTGCGTCTTAGACTTTGGAGGAAGTTAGGATGTTCATCTTCCGTTGGTTGAGTTTTCGTATAACAATTGTTATCATTCTAGTGTGAGATGTGCTCCGTTTGAGGCATTGTATGGTAGAAAGTGTCATTCGCCATTTATGGTGCGTCTGAGTTGGAGAAGGTCAGATTGATAGGGACCGAGTTAGTGCAAGAGACTACTGAGAAGATCTCGCAGATTAAGGATAGACTTAAGGCTGCGCGTGATCGTTAGAAAAGTTATGCTGATAAGAGGAGAACCTCTAGAGTTTATTTAGGTGACTATGACCCTCAAAGTGTACGCCTTGGAAAGGTGTGGTACGCTTTGGGAAGTAGGGAAAGTTATCACCTAGGTTTGTTGGACCGTTTTAGATTATTGAGAAAGTAGGCCCTGTGGCCTATCGGTTAGATTTGCCTGAGGAATTGAATGGTGTTCATGACACGTTTCACGTGTCAAACCTTAAGAATTGTTTGGCTGATCCACACTGCAAGTGCCTTTAGATGAGATTCGGGTTGATGCTAAGTTAAATTTTGTGGAAGAGCGTGTGGAAATTTTGGAAAGAGAGTTTAAGAAGTTGAAGTGTAGTAGGATTTCCATCGTCACGGTTAGGAGGAATTCAAAACGTGGCCCTGAATTCATGTGGAAACGTGAAGATCAGATGAAGTTGAAGTACCCGCATTTGTTTAGTAATGTTAGTAGTTGAATTTCGGGAACGAAATTCTTTTAAGGGGGGGGGGGGGTAGAATGTAACCTTTACCCTTTTTGAGTTTTGAATATTTCATTTATAGCCCTTTGACTATTTGACTTTTGTCAGTTTATTTAGATTATGTACCGTGTTTGACCGGTGGTGATATTAGATATATGTGGAAGAATGTGTTTAACAGCGATTAATAATCCCTTTTGGAAGGTATTATTGTGTTATGTGTATTCTGGGTGGTTTGACCTGTGAATTTTGAGAAATGCCGAAAAACGAGTCCGACAAGTCCGTTAATGTCCAAATTGAGTTTTTGAAGGTTTAAAGTGAAAATATGTCCATGAGTGAAAACTCAAGTTAATGGAAAAGTATTTTTAAAGTGAATAAAAATGCTAATTAACTTTGAGGTAAATTTTACGGTTGAGTTTTTTGAGTATTTAAGTGATCTCGCCACGAAAAGAAAGGCCTGAGACCCCATGAGATACCATGGCCGGTCAAAAGAAGACTAGGAGACCAAGGTGGCCTTATTTTTAGCTAACCTTTTTTTTTTTTGTTTTGGTTTTTTTTTTTTTTTTTTTTTTTTTTTTTTTGTTTTTTTTTTTTTTTTTTTTTTTTTTTTTTTATTTTTTTTTTTTTTTTTTTTTTTTTTTTTTTTTTTTTTTTTTTTTTTTTTTTTTTTTTTTTTTTTTTTTATTGTTTTTTCTTTTTTTTGGGGGTTTTATTTTTTTTTTTTTTTTTTTTTTTTTTTTTTTTTTTTTTTTTTTTTTTTTTTTTTTTTTTTTTTTTTTTTTTTTTTTTTTTTTTTTTTTTTTTTTTATTTTTTTTTTTTTTTTTTTTTTTTTGTTTTTTTTTTTTTTTTTTTTTTTTTTTTTTTTTTGTGTTTGTTTTTTGTTGTTGTTGTTTTTTTTTTTTTTTTTTTTTTTTTTTTTTTTTTTTTTTTTTTTTTTTTTTTTTTTTTTTTTTTTTTTGTTTTTTTTTTTTTTTTTTATTTTGTTTTTTCCAAATTGAACATAAGATGCTTTTCCTTATCCTTAATTTTTACACTATAGTTCATTTTCAAAATCAAAAAAATACCTCATCCTTCTCTCTTGTTGTTCGTTACCGCACCACAACCACAAACACTCTTATAATTTTTGCATTTTGGATCAAGAAAGTCATGAAGACATAAATAATTGGGTGATTATAGTGTTTTTTGGTTATTCATTAAACAACGTTTGGGTGTCCGGATTTCGTGTACGAAATCTTAACAAAATTGAAGATTTACTTTTAAGTTTTTCAATTTAAATTTCGTTTTTTGGGACCTTTTGGGTTTTATTTTGATGCATAAATGTTAGTTGTACAAGTTGATCGTTGTGAAAATTGATTTTTGGAATCGAAACGAAAGAAAAAGAGGGTGTTTGGTTTGTGGTTCGTGAAAAGGAAAAAGAGGGTTTTTGTAGTTTTAATATCATGGCCGTGATGGTTGAATAATATATGATGCTCGAATGCTTATTTTTTATAGTAGCTTGTATGGCTTATTCAGGCTTATTTTTAAGCTATTTCTTGGCTTATTTGGGCTTATAGGCCACGAATGGATTCCTAAAATCACTAGGAAAGTGATTTTAATTATTTTTGTGTATGCGTATGTTGTGACTATTTTTGGAGGCTTATGGTAATAACCAAAAGCGATACATAGCTTAATAGCTTATTTTAATGCTTATTATACGTATTTTGGAGTTTATGGACTCACGGCCCAATAAGTCTATTTGAGTCGCGGCTTAATGGGAGGGCTTATTGTGGTCCGGATTATTTTCTACATATAAGTATATACTTATATATGTAAATGGACCTTGGTTTTGGACTTAAATAATATTTTGAACTTATAAATGTCATAATGGACCCTTGTTGGGCTTTATAAGGACCCAAAAGCTATAAGTAGTATATATGAGAATTTTTGATGACCTATTGAAAGTAGAAAAGGATTTACGTAGTGATATTGAACGATATTTTGGAAAAAAAAACATTGTTGGTAAAGCATTAAACGTTGAGATTTTGAAATTTTGTCCAAAAAGTGTCGAATTGTGAAAAATGTTTGAAAATAAGGTTTGCAAAACATTGGAAAAAACATGTATAAACGTACGAGTCCATGTCAGAAATTTCGTAAAAAGTTTATACTTAGAAAATTTTCTTAAAAACAAAAAAACATGATTTGGATTTTTAAATAATAAAATAATATTTAATTACTTTATTTTATTTATTTAATAAATTCACTAAAAGACAAAAAATATAATTTTTCTCGAAACTTCTCTAAAGTGTTTATTATGAGTAAACGTTTTATTTTCAACCGTATAATGATTATTTTGAAGTGACTAAGGTGTACCAAATGGACTTGTCAAGATATATTTATAATTAATAATTATAAATATTTATTATATTACTTATCTATTTACGCTAAATAGTATAAGTATGTATTATCGAAGAATGAGATTGATATGATTATGGAGATAAGTCGTCAACCATCACACCACTAAATTGTTTTGGGTAATTGTACAAAACCCCCCCGCCCGTATTTTTCCTTAAAAAAAACTCCCCTTTAATGCATCAAACGTGAAGATTGTTTTGGAATTGGATGATTAAATTAGGACATTAACTGGACTAGGTCGTGTGCAGACGTCGTTGCATTTGCTTGTGTGATTGAGATTTGGTTGGCTAAGACTTGCTTGGAGTGTTCCTCGTAACCCCACTTTACTGTTTTTTCGTGGGGAAAATGATACTCAAACTGTGTTTTGAAATGTTTGAATTTGATCTTGCGAAATGTTGTTTGTTTTTGGGAACAAATATGTTGGGCTTATGACTGCTATGTAAATATTATGTGATGCATAATTGTTTAGATTGGATGGGTACGCCTACCCAGGTTTTGCTGTGTGGGATCCTGCCTAATTTTTAGTGGCTCTAAGCTGGTAGGCCCCTTTTTAGGTGCGTAGTGACTTTTGTTTATTGATTAAGCGATAGATGGCTAGGATGTTTGCATATATTCAGCTGTCAAAGATAGCACTAATTGTCCACTGTTGAAATATTGGCACATCTTTTGGTTTAAGGTCAAACCTACGAGCTCACCAACATTATTGTTGACGTTTTCGAGTATCATTTTCAAGTGAAGTGAAAGAAGAGTAGTTTGGTGATTGATAGCAGACTTAGAAGTATTCCGTGTGGAATTTCGTTTGAAGTCTTACTTGCTTGTTATTTGATTTTAGTTTCGGATGTTTTGGAATAAGTTTGGATTATGGTCCCCTGTGCGGGCATTTGAATAATTGTAAGAGATTGTGGATTTTAGTTGCGATTTGGGACATCACTTGATTTGTTCCAAGGTTTGATGGTCCTTCAATTGCACATGGAGTTTTAGCAATTTAGTTTTCTCTATTTGTATCTTATGTTATGATTGATCATTATGTTGCATTCCCGAGTTTCCACCATTGTCGGGGTGTGACACATGAGTACACGACTAATACGAGGCTCCTGAAGCGAGCATACAAAATTTGAGATATATTTTCGATAATGGCTTCATATTGATACTAAATAGTTGATACAAATATCCTAAGGATCCCCCTTAAACAGTGACATTTAGAAATGTTAAGTATGAAACACCACACTAAAATGGGTCATACATTTTAGACTTCTTACATGTACGACTCTCTAAGACCAAAAGTTTGTACCATTCCCTATTACAAAGTCACGGCTAGAAACAAAATTGTATGCAAGCATTCTACAGGTGTTGTACCATTTATACTTTACATGCCAATGCCATGTTGAAGCAAAAGAACCTTTCAATCATGGGGGTTTTTTTGGGGTTAAATAATCACATTTTTAGTATCTACATGTTACACTAATCATCATGATTCACTACATAAGCTAAACAAACACATAAAAACAACGAACCAGAGAAAACTAAATGGCAACTACACATTGCTACTTGCTACCTATGGTTTTTGTTCAACAACTAATGATAATACAAATAATGAAACTGGCCCATCAAAAAGTATAACACTATCTCACAAAAAATGCATTTTGTGGTTTCAAGTCTAGCCATCGGCGTAGCAATCTAGATTCTGTTTCCCCCAAGGAAAATCACATGAGACCATTTTTCCTCTTTTGTATTAAGAGTTAGAGGATGAATAGAGATGGTTAATGCGCTTATAGTAGAATTTAAAAACTTGTTTACCTTTTGGTTCTTTAACATCGCTCTGCATTTTCATAGTGGTTACCTAAAGTCCGCTAAAACATCATATTCTAAGCAAGAAAATACGTCTATGATTCCTCTAAAATATGCGGAGCAAGTAACATGAATATAGAACCTAACTCATGTCATAATTGGCAAAGCCAACTTGCCAAAACTAAAGTGACTAACAACTTATCGGAAATAAATATCCCTTAGCTTCAAAGGTATAATCCTCACATATAATTGAAATGTATTAACTTATTTCTAATTTTCTAGATGTATTCTTTTCCACTTAATGAGTGAGCCTAAACCATTCAAACATCCAAGTTTTTCCTTAAGAAAGTATTTAGACCTTTTGGAGCTAGAGGAGGAATAGAGATGGCCAATGGGCTTATGGAAAAATTCAAAAACTTGCTTACATTTTGGTCTTTTAACATCGTTTTCACAGCAGTTACCTAAAGTCTATGCTAAAACATCATATTCCAAGCAGAAAGGTACGTCTACGATTCCTCTAAAATATGCGGTGCAAATGTTGATTGTAGGCATTTTAATGTTACATCAGTATTAATTCCAAACACCCATTCAGCTTGAAGTGCCCTACATCAGTATTAATTCCAAACATCCATTAAGTTCAAAAGTATCGAAATGTTAACTGCTGCAACATTTAGCTTGTTACTGCAATCAATCAAATTAAACCTTAAACAAACAACATTACCTAATATAAGGGACTCAGAATGGCGCCACACCCAAGCTCCATTGTTTCGCAGCCCGGCTATGATCCGTTCGAACATCAGATTGGCACGACCCTCCTTGACAACTTACACCGATGATATACGAAAAGCATTTCTCGATACCATTGACCTGTCTACCCGATTCTTTTTTTAACTCTTTCATTTATTTTACAAATCTAGATCTCATTAGATACCACTGGTGAGGACCCATTCCTTAGTAAACTGGTCAAAACCGCTACAAATAAAAGTTTATGTTTTTGACTTTTTAAATTACATTGATTCTATGTATATTTTCTACTTTCATACAGAATATGCTTATATTTATGTTTTTTTATCACACATGTTCAGTATACTTGCAGTCCGTTATTCTTTCACATTTTTTAAAATACCACTAATGTTATTCCAACTATAATGATGAGGTGTCATTTTATACACTATTTTGGGCTTATTTAATCTCCTAAATCATGCAAATATGCCCAGATTACGTGCTTAATCGTTTGTTTTCAGGTTTTTTAAGCACTTGGATGGCTTTTGGAAGAAATACACGTGACTTGGGCTCATTTGGAGAAGAAACAGGACAAGATTACGGACCTACACCAAATCTCTTGAAGATTTATGCAAACAGTGGCTGGAGACGTCGTCGCAGGCATAAAGCACTTCATCGTGATTATATAGTGACTGCGTCAGGAATATCCGCGACGACGTCAGACGTAGGCCACTATAGATGATCTAGAACATCTACGGGCGACGAGTAACAGATTACAAGGCGACGCCGTCGCGTCGACATCTCTATAAATATAAATTTGTTTTTAGGGTTTTAAGTGTGTAACTTTGGGATAACTTTGTATAAACCTAGGGAGACGAACCCTAGTCATTTTAGGAGCTTTATAGGTCGTTTTTAGGGCCTCAAAACCCTATTGTACTACCTTGAATCCATGTTTTAATCAAGTAAGGTTATTTATATTATTAATCATTCAATATGTCAATATGGTGTGTGTTTGATTGGATTTACTCACTTGCTTTCTTTATAACATGCGAGGCAAAAACCTCTCCTTTGTATTTAACTAAGATTGGCAATGAAACTTAGATTGTAGATCCTGTGATGTGTGCTTTCTTGTTGATGGAATGTGCGACATTAGTCTTTTAGAAAACCAGCTTTGTTTGTAATCGCTTTGATATGACAAGAGAAACCAAGTATTGTAGAAAGGATTACCATCGATACCAGTCTTCAAACTACCGTTACCCCTATAAGTGGTTTGATCCCTCTCAAGTTATTTCACATGCATTTAATATACTCTTAGGGGCCTTGTAATAGTCTTCATACTACGTTACTTGTGCGGTGCCTTAACAGAATATTAAATAGACGGCGGGTTCGTGTAATCCGTTTATGATCTAGGAAATACTTACACAAATCATCACAAGTGTGATAAAGAAATGGATCTAGGAGAAGCAATCTGAGGAGTAGTGCATGATTAGGTAAATACAATATGGGTTATCAAAAGGTTAATCACAATTAATTTGATATTAATTAGTTTAGTAATTAGTTAAACAAAATAACCTCTCAAACCATAGATTTACCTGCTTTCTATTAAATATAAAAACACAAAAATAATCTTCTCTCAACCCCTAGAATTCTGTTAGACCGTGATCAAGCCTTCCTAACCTATTCCCCTAGAGAACGATAACAACCCCCGAGTCTTACCTATACTATACTGCAATGATTAGGTACACTGCTATGGATTGTAAAAACTTCGTGTGTAGTCTCGCAACTCACCCTCACATCAAGTTTTTGGCGGCGCTGCGTAGGGAATAGTTAGGTTTCGATCATAGTTTAACTTAGTTCTACTCACTTGAATCCTTTAAAGTGAGAATTTAATTTCCGTATATTAGCGTTCTTGTAGTCTATCTTTTCTTTGTGCCTTTTGTTTGTAACTATTTTGTTCACCATCATGATGTATGAAAGACCACTTACTTCACCCTTTCAAAACCCATCACAAAACCCAACCTTCCCATTCCAAAGATATACCTTGATGTTCCAACAACATCAAGATGAATCTCTCTACGATGCACAAACTCGTTACAAGGACTTAATCTGAAAAGTTCCGCATCATGGCCTCAACCTATGGTCCCAAATTCAAATCTTTTTCGATCATATCGATAGGTATACCCAAATAGATATTAACCATGCGGCAGGAAGGAACCTTAAGGGATTAAGTGCTGAAGAAGCATGTAAAACCATTAAGGATTATGCCCACTGCGATAAACAATAGAAAAAACCAACTATAACTATTTCTGACCAAACAATAGCAAATTTGAAGGATCAATTAGTTGGGAATGAGGTGGTTAGAGTTAAGAAACCTAGTTGCATGTCATGGTTAGATGCATATGACGAGCCTTTAGGTGATCTAGATATGATGGGAGATAAAGTAGAAAATCAAAGCCCGTAAAGTACCCTACACGTCCTCCCGTCATTTGAGGTATACACACCGCCTGTGACTTGTCCAAAAGAAGTAGAAGAGACTTTAGGAACCCCTATGGAGGAGAAACCTTTAGACCAAACAAAACTAGATGTTATAGGTTTGACTAATCATAACATTTCTCTTAGTTCTAGGGAAGTTCTTAGTATTAATGAGCCAAAGCCTTAACAGCAGCCCTTACCTAGTTGTCCATTCTTTGATGTAAGTTTAGGAAACCAAAGAGGCCCTGAACCACCCATCAAACCACATAGTTCGAATAGTTTTAGGATGAAGGAAGTAGATAGCTTAACCATTTATACACCACATTCACCTCACATGGCGTCTTTCCAACCTAAAGATACGTATTACTATTATCACCCATGCATTAATGATCCTAAGAAACATTATAGATTTAAACCAGGTTTATTAGGATAAAGTGGATCCCTAAGTGTTGATTTTCGAATATGGAGGCAATAGAAAATGATTGGGAATTAGAATCTAAGGAAGTTTATTTTCTAGGAAGAGGACTTAATTCAACCGTTTGGCCAAAAGAGGTAGAGAAGGTTAGGATTAAAGAAACACACCATTTGGAGCATATAATTCAACGGCAACTTTTTCAACATATGGCTCTTTCTCATCACAATGGTGTATACGGTTACTATCACTCGCACTTGAACTCAAGTGTAGGGGAACCCTCCCCTTTATTTGTCAAATGAGCATAGAGTCAGACTCGTAACATAAACAAAAACAAGCGCTTCTTGAAAGGCAACCCAATGTTTATTTATCCCACATATTAGGATTGTCGTGTGTTTTAATTCTTTATTGTCTGTCTTATTATGTTTGAATGAATTTTGTAATCATGCTCTGTTTGTTTATAACTTTGTCTTATTTGCAATAAAAGGTATTTTGCAACAAAATAAGTGTAGGGGAATATATCTGAGTTTTAAGAACCAAATTCAAACATATAAAATAAATTGTTTAGATTAATTCGTGTCAGTTTCGAGTCATATGATTGTAACGATTAATTCCAGGTTTTTATGTAGTGCTTTCTTCAGATTTAACTAATAAAATTGCGTGTAGGAAATTTTCAAACCGCTGGCCTATAAGTGAACCAAACCGCTACGGACTTTTGAATCGGGCAGAGTTTCGTTTCTAGTGGGCCATGAATATATCAAACCGCTTCAAACCTGTATAAATCGCTGCCAATAGCTTTTGACAAACCACTGTCTTGGAAAAAACAGCAAACCGTTAGACTTTTAACCAAACCGCCACCTTAATAAATTAAAAAATAGTACACTTGTAGACCACTTAAGCAAACTGCTACAAGTACTAGGGTTTTGTGCTTTTGTCAATTTCGACTAGAAAACAAGATAAGTCCTTGTCTAAGTGCAAACCGCTACAAAGCTACGAATAAGCTATCCCTAAACCAAATAAGCTACATAGCTACCCGAATAAGCCATAAATATTTTGTTCTAGTGTTGAAAATGCTAACTTTTCGAGTAAAAAGCCAAGAACTAAGTAAACCTCTACATTGAACACCAAATAAGCCGAATAGAATAAGCTTAAAAAAACTAACTAGCTTATGTAACCCACGAGATCATTAATAAAGCTACAAAATGATAGATCAATGAAAGGACAAGCTTAGTGAGCCAATAAGCCAAAAACCAATGATGCCGTGGGCTTATTAAACCAAGAATAAGCACGAAATAAGCTAGTGAACCATAATAATCATCACCTATCTACCTGAGGCTCTTGATACCAAATGTCGGTAACCCGTAATCACTTACACTTCATTACTTAGAACATGAATTAATCAAGAAAATAGGAAGAAGATATGAAGAAGTTTAGAGAGAGAAACAAGAGAGAGAAAGTAAAAGAATGGTTGAATTAACTTGTAAGAGAAAGTTTACAAATGAATCAAGGAGAGGGGTATTTATAGTTAAACCATGAGGCTTACACGCCTATGGTATTTCTACGGGCTAGGCTCGGGATTACTTGGGCTTACGCCCGATACACGTGACCGATTAGCTTACATAAACGAGCCCGTTTACCCGTTCTAGCCTATTACAGCACATAATTAATTAAAGACCGAGCTTCCATAATTAGTAGCCGATCTTCCTTGTTCGACTTAATATTTTAAGGCTAACATAACTATCCCACACCCTTGCCATGCACTCATTTTTAGTGCAGGATACCCCTAGTACAACCCTCCGAGCCTATCCTTTTTCACGGTTCTCGTAATTTTCTAGTTAAGCCAAACTATTAATGAAGAGCATTGTCACCCATAAATCAATTGTTACATCCAAATCGCCTTAGCATACCTTGTATTTACTCACCTTTAGTACATTATTGTTTTAACCCAAGTTAATTATTTGAGTACACGGTTGCTAAGTTCTTATCCTTGTAAATACAGTTTTGGGACGATTAGGATTCATGGTAGTATTCATCTTATGAAGAATTGGGGAAGAAGTAATTTATTACCCCCAATAGAGCTCAATAAGCTCCATGTTATTTTGATCCACCTCAAATCGGGTCATTAGTTAGATTGTAAATAATCGAGTATGTAAAAGTTCAAGTGTAGGGGTGTATCTATAAACCCCATGATGTATTATATGTTTAAGCAATGGCAGGGAAAAAATGTACGGGCTGCCATTTGCTTATGTTTATGTTTATATTAGAGTCAAGAAAAGAAAAAGAAAGAGATTGGTGTAGAGTTTTGTAGAGTTTGTATATTTTGTCTGAGTCTTTGGCTTAGCAACCAAACCAACGTGTATTCTTATAAATAATTAGCTAACCCTTCCACTCCAAATTCACCCAAAAGTCACCACCCAAATGTATCACATCCGTTTCTGTTAATGTTATCTTACACCTACACCCCACAACCCTTTAAAAGACCTCTTGGATAGTAATGAATAATGCTTGCGCCTAGCGGTGAAGGTTTGATCCTTTACCAAGCCTATGGTAATTTATATGCTATGACAGGTAATGAGTGTTGATTTTCCGTTTCCCTATTATGTTATAATTTATTATACACCCGAGTGAAAGAGAGAATCCCAAACACTTATGTGAGGTGCTAGTATATACTTTCCGTGCTTTTAATTACGAGGTCTAGAAGGTTGTGTTGTAAAATACTTTTAAAGAGTAGGCTAAATGACCCTCATATTGCTATTGTATAGGTAGAAAAGCCCATTTACTTGAGGTTAATCAAATCCTAAGTGTAGGGGTATTTGATGAGGTTTTATTTTATACACTATTTCGGGGTCATTTAACCCCCTAAATCATGCAAATATGGCTAGATTACGTGCTTAATC
>BQNB010089892.1:0-27289 GCA_026074375.1 Tanacetum coccineum
CTTTATATTGGGTGTAAGAATGGGCCGCGTACTTGTGAAGTTGAAAGGATATCGCCTGTGATTGTCTAAATAAATTGTGTATCAAGACGCAAGCAAGCGATCATTGCACTTTCGTTCACTATCACATCAAGATATACCATTTAGTTTAAAATGTGGCTTGTCGCTTTTTCTGAAATCGATTATGTATGTATGCTATTGCCTGTGATGTGGTAGATTAATGCCTGTAATGCAATAGGTTTCTAACGTTGTTCATAGAGATGATTTAGTTTAAAATGTGGTTTGGCATTTTTCGGAAATCGATTTTGTTTGCCTGCTATTGTCTATTATTTGGTAGAGTAATGCCTGTAATGCAGTAGGTTTCTAAGGTTCTTCATAGAGATGATTTAGTCTAAAATGTGGCATGTCATTTTTTTAAATCGATTGTGTTTGTATGCTATTGTTTATGATGTGCTAGAATAATGTCTGTAATGTAGTAGGTTTCTAATGTTGTTTATAGAGGTTATTTAGTCTAAAATGCGGCTTGCCGTTTTTCTGAAATTGATTGTGTTTGTATGCTATTGTCTGTGATGTGGTAGATAATGCATGTAATGCAGTAGATTTCTAAGGTTGTTGATAGAGGTAATTTAGTTTAAAATGTGGTTTGTCATTACCGGTTTTGTTTGTATGCTATTGTTTGTGATGTAGTAGAATAATGCATGTATTTCTAAGGTTCTTCATAGAGATGATTTAGTCTAAAATATGGCTTGTTGCTTTTTTTGAAATCGATTATGTATGTATGCTATTGCCTGTGATGTGGTAGATTAATGCCTGTAATGCAGTAGGTTTCTAACGTTGTTCAAAGAAATGATTTAGTTTAAAATGTGGTTTGACATTTTTTCAGAAATCAATTTTGTTTGCCTGCAATTGTCTATGATGTGGTAGAGTAATGCCTGTAATGCAGTAGGTTTCTAAGGTTCTTCATAGAGAGGATTTAGTCAAAAATGTGGCTTGCCGTTTTTCAAAATCAATTATGTTTGTATTTTATTGTCTGTGATGTGGTAGAATAATGCATGTAATGCAGTAGGTTTTTAATGTTATTTACAGAGGTTATTTAGTCTAAAATGTGGCTTGCCGTTTTTTCCAAAATCGATTGTGTTTGTATGCTATTGTCTGTGATGTGGTAGATAATGCCTGTAATGTAGTAGGTTTCTAAGGTTGTTGATAGAGGTGATTTAGTTTAAAATGTGGTTTGTCGTTTTCTCGAAAATTGATTTTGTCTGTATGCAATTGTTTGTGATGTTGTAGAATAATGCATGTAATGCAGTAGGTTTCTAAGGTTCTTCATAGAGATATTTTAGTCTAAAATGTGGCTTGTCGCCTTTTTCGAAATCGATTATGTATGTATGTTATTGCCTGTGATGTGGTAGATTAATGCATGTAATGCAATAGGTTTCTAAAGTTGTTCATAGAGATGATTTAGTTTAAAATGTGGTTTGGCATTTTTTCAGAAATCGATTTTGTTTGCCTGCTATTGTCTATGATATGGTAGAATAATGCATGTAATGCAGTAGGTTTCTATGGTTCTTCATAGAGATGATTTAGTCTAAAATGTGGCTTGTTGTTTTTTCGAAATCAATTATGTTTGTATGCTATTGTCTGTGATGTGGTAGAGAAATTCCTGTAATGCAGTAGGTTTCTAAGATTGTTCATAGAGATGATTTAGTTTAAAATGTGGTTTGGCGTTTTTTTGGAAATCGATTTTGTTTGCTTGCTATTGTCTATGATGTGGTAGAGTAATGCCTGTAATGCAGTAGGTTTTTAAGGTTGTTCATAGAGATGATTATTGAAGGTAACCACAAGATCGAGCCACAAGCTGATAGATTCACTTTTAAATCGTATCTAAAAAGGTTTCAAGTACCATCCAATGAGTCAGGATCTAACAACAACTTTTACTACTCATAGGTTAGCAAGTTTGTAACAACTTGCTTAGGAAACGTTACGTAAAGGGCGGCGAGATGGGCAATATTCTAAATCCTAAAAATGAAGTTGAGATAAGCCTTATATGAGAAAGAATTCAAGTATCAAGGAGAGAGATCTGAAGTGTTTTCATCCATAGAGGAATATTAATTGTTATTACAAAACAATGGTGTAAATTCTACTAGATGTTTCAAATTTTTAGTTGTAATACTTTAGAATACTGAATGTTTAATACTAAGTATTGTACCTCTTAATGAGCATAGTGTGGTTTAATAATAAGTACATTCTGAATGAGCATCGATGCACTAGATTATAAACTGTGATGCACTAAATTGCTCACTGTGATGCATTAAATTGTTAACTATGATGCACCGAAAATACAGTGCATCACAGTGTAAACATATGGTGCATCATAATGTATATATCATTATATCATTGAGATATTTTATCAAACATCTTGTATGCAATTTCTCTAAACATGTTTTGTATCTATTTTTTCTACATTTTGTTTCACATCTAGAAGAAAACATGATGTAGTTTGAAGAAAACTCTGAATAAAACATACTTAGATCAATTAAAAAACAAAAATTAAGTATATGACTTATGATCTTACTTAACATAAAAAATGTTGAAGATATTCAATGAACAATGATATACTTTTCGATTGATGTTTGGTAATAAGTGTTATACATTTTACAACTGAAAACTTGTCTTATAAGTAATGCTTAAATATATATACAATACAAAAATGTACATACCTACTGTAATTCATTGTTATAAATCTACTACATCACAGTGTATATATGTACTGCATCACAATGTTCTAAATATACTACATCACAATATATAAATCTATTGCATCATAATGTATATCTATTGCATCAAAATTATATAAATGTATTGCATCCCAATGTATAAATATAATGCATCACAAATGTACAAAGCTACTACATCATTGTTGATAAACCTCAGGGTGTATTTTAAAGTTTTATATATAATATTACTGGATCACTATGTTATTGAACTAAAATACTTTACTTCATCACAATGTACAATCTATTGCTTTACAATGTATAAGCTACTGAAACATAATGTATGAGATACTCCCGGCGACATGTCGCCGGGGAAACCTTCATTTTTTGTCGTTTAGCGTATTTGGCGCGTTACTGAAAATTTTGGTGGGGGGTATCCCCGGCGACATGTCGCCGGGGAAAACGTAAAATAAATAACTTACTTTTTTTTATAGTATTTATTTAACTTTTTAACTAAAATATATAACTTATTTATAAAATGTATAACTTATTTTTTATTATTATTTATATAACTTTTTTATAAAATATATAATAACTTTTTTATAAAATGTATAATTATTATTTACAATTATTTTTTATAAAATATATAATCGGTTCGTTTCGGCCGGGTCGGTCCGGTTCCTCGGTTCGTATATAATTATTATTTAAAATGATTTTTTATAAAATATATAATTATTATTTACAATTATTTTTTATAAATTATATAATTGGTTCGTTTCGGCCGGGTCGGTCCGGTTCCTCGGTTCGTATATAATTATTATTTAAAATGATTTTTTATAAAATATATAATTATTATTTACAATTATTTTTTATAAAATATATAATCGGTTCGTTTCGGCCGGGTCGGTCCGGTTCCTCGGTTCGTATATAATTAGAGGTTCAACGGATGAGACGAGATGTTAGGGTTATACAGTAGAGGTTCAACGGATGAGTCGATATGTTACGGTTATACATTAGAGGTTTAACGGATGAGTCGATATGCTATGGTTATACATTAGAGGTTCAACGGATGAGACGAGATGTTAGGGTTATACATTAGAGGTTCAACGGATTCGTCGATATGTTAGGGTTATACATTAGAGGTTCAACGGATGAGTCGATATGCTATGGCTATACATTAGAGGTTCAACGGATGAGACGAGATGTTAGGGTTATACATTAGAGGTTTAACGGATGAGACGATATGTTATGGTTATACATTAGAGGTTCAACGGATGAGAGATATTAGGGTTATACATTAGAGGTTCAACTAATGAGTCGACATGTTAGGGTTATACATTAATTTAATATATAAATTATTATTAGTTTATTTCTTTAATAAGTCTCGATTAAAGAAAAAAGTATTTAACGTAAATATAAGGTTCATCTCGTAATAAATCTAAAAATGTTTATTTTATGTGTCTAACTAAGTGTACCGAATGGAATTATCAAAGTATATTTATAAGTATTTATTATCTTATATTACTTAACTATTTTTGACCTTTAAATTGTTATAAGTATATTATAACAATATATGAGTTGGAGTATGACAGCGTATTGGAGTTCAGTCATCATACCATCACAACCACTAAAAATGTTTAGATGATCGTTTTTTATTTACAGTAATACGTGGTGACCTTTAGGCATACGCATACCTGAAAATCTGTGATTTGATAGTTGAAATGATTAAATATGGGACATAATTGGACTAGTCAGTGTATCGGACGTTCGTTGATTTGCTCTTGGTGTGATATTGAGTTGGCTGATTGAGGTCTTTTGCTTGAGGTGAGTCTTCGTAGCCCCAACTTTTTTATAATCTTTTACTGTTGGGGAAAATGATACTTCTAATCTGGTTTTGAAATGTTTCCATGACTGTGTGAAAGCATTGTGTGATTTGCTTTTTGGTATATTGTGCCGCGACAGTTCGCGCCTAGCCCTACTTTTTTAAATATCATTTTATGTTGTGGGATAAATGCATACTCAAATGTGTTTGAACTGTTTTTTGAGGTATACTGTCGCGAAATTGTAGTTTGTTTTTGGAGGATTAATTTTATTTGTTATGCATGCATATGTGTAGATATGTGTTGGTACGATTTTCTGTGTGTGATTCTTCGTCCCTTATATGATAGCATCCACCTAGGATAGGAATCTTAGAGTCTGTCAGGTCATTTGTCATTCAGGGTGACTGACCGCTTATGAAGCCGGTCTGGTACCACATCTCTAGGGTGATAAGAGTAGCGGGGTATGCTAGTTCTGTGTACATGATTAGCTGGGATGCTAAGTGCATGGGTTAGTGATTTTTTTTTGCTATATTAAATGTCGCAGAGGCATATTGCACAAGTGTCTAACTGTTTAGAGATATTGGCAATATATGACTGGTTTTGTGTCAAACTTCGACGCTCGACCAACATTATTGTTGCGTGTCGAAGTAATCATTTTTGGTTGAACGGAATAATGACTCTTGTTAAGTTGAGATGTGTTGTAGCGTCTTTTTAGAGAATCCGTGGGGTATCTTGTTCTGAGGATTAGTATTACTTTTGAGTAATGTTTTGGATTGGCGTCTTGAGATTGAGGCTTGTTGTTGTATGGACTCCTGCGTGGGCTTGTAAGTTTATAATAATTGGTGATTTCTGATGTTTTCTTGATTTTAAGACATCACTCAAGGTTTGTTTGCCAGAGTTGTATGAGTGCTATCATGACACTTATCATATATGCATCTTAGTTTTCTCTACTTATTGTAATCTTGTGTTATGATTGATATACGTTGACATTACCTGTGTGTTAACGCTTCTTATGATGGGGCGATTTTTCGTGAAAATAAGTGGCTTTGCTTGTGGGTACAACATAGAATTTTGTGAGACGAGTACTAGGTTATTTTGATTGTTACAGGTTACGAGTTTTCACACTAAGTCAACATGAGAGAGATGTGTTCATTGAAATTTCAAAACAGTAGAGTTGTTGTAACTGTACTCGATTCAAGTAATACTAAAGAAGTGGTGAGCAACTATGGATCGTTGAAGGAGTTTTAATTGAAATTACTAATGGTAATGAATACGTTGTGGTTTATTCAAATGCAACGGGGTTGATGTTAATAAGGTTGCAAGCCGGAATAAATTTGGTTGTCACTCACTTGTCAACTTCTACATTTGACACATTTGGTTCTGATATAATTGATAGACAATTTGTCTTTTTTGCATCACATATGTTGATATAGTATTTTAGGCTAATGTTCGTCCTCGGTTAGAGTAGGATGGCTAGTTGTTAGACACGTAAAGTCAAAGGATGCCTTTAATATGGGATGACAATTCTGAGAAGAACAACTTTATTCTCTTACTAACACCTTGTGATGTACATGCACTTCATAGGTAATGGAGGTTGGAGATGGTCGATGACGATAGATAGATGGTGCCAGATATCTATGGGAAGTTGAAGTTGTAGGAAGAGGATAGACAACATACTAGTCAAATGTTTTTGCTTTACTACTCAAATCTTTAGCTTTTTCTTTGTTGGAACTATGAATTGAGCATCTTCTTGTTCATATTTGTTTGAGAAATGTAGGTAACTAAGTAATAAGTAACTTAAGATATGAGTGATCCTTTTGTTGAAGATGGTTTGCTAGTTTACTTTTGTAAAATATCTTGTGATTTTTAATATCTTAAGCTGAATGATATGTGATCTGTATGGGTGATATTGGTTCTGATGTTTTTTTTTCTTGTTTTTAGTTATAATATTAACTTAGAAGTCATTTATTAATAAATTAAATAAGAAACTGGTAAAAGAATCAGCGATAGTAATATCTACTCAAAATGAGTGTTGCCAACCTGATGAATCTACAAACAAGCGCCTGAACATTTAATCTGACGCATTTAGGGATGAAGCAAGTGATCTATGCTGTGACATGATCTCTACTGGCGGGTATGATTACACTTTTTATGTTACTATTAGGTTTATGTGTTAATATATATTATATATATATAATATATATATATCATATATATATATATTTTATATTATATATTATATATATATATAGGGATGGGATCATGAGAAGAATACCTAATTTCGGTGGAATACCCAGAAAAACAACATATGCCTAAAAACAACAAACAGATGCCCTTAATTTTTTCAGGCTAAAAAAATTTTGTTTTTCAGGCAAACATATGGCCTCGATTTACTATCTGTAAAAACCCAAAAAAAAACGGAAAAAACAGATGCCCTAAAAAACTAAACAGATGCCCTAAAAAATCTTTGATGTATAGCCTGAAAAAATTACGGGATATGTTTGGTTTTTGAGTTTTTATAAACATTTACTATCCTGAGGCATATTTGCCTGGAAAAACTATTTTTAGTCTGGAAAAAATTAGGGCATCTGTTTGGTTATTTAGGCATTTGTTTGGTTTTTGAGTTTTCTAGTTTTCTAGGCAACAATATGAGTTTCCATAGAAAACCATCCCTATATATAATTATATATATAAATATATATATTATATTTATATATTGTGTGTGTGTGTGTTATAGTGTCTTATCTATAATTTAGTAATATATTTCTCGCTAGACTCGCTCGCTCGATTATTATATTACCAATAATATATATACTATATATATATATTATATATATATATGATGCATTTGAATGTTCTTCTGCATCAAGTGTTGTTTTGTTTTAGTCTCTTACTTAACGTTTTGTACTTTATTAACAGGTAGGTGCAAAAAAGAGGTCAGAGGCCCAACATAGAGAAGATAAGTATGAAGACTTTAGAAAGTGATGAGTGAATGTTTTGTCACATTTACGCAACCTTATGTGGCAACCTTATTAGAGTATGAAGGAGAATGGAAACGAGCTGTACAAAATTTTCTCGGGAACACTAGTGCTGAGGAATGCCGTGAATCACATTTGGAAATTTCATTACCGGATATAGAGGAAGGATTCCTAAAGAGAGAAAAGGGTGTGCTGATTTGAAGAGCCTCGTTCAAGGCTAAGTTTGTTTATGTGTATAGTATTTTATATATGTGTACGTAACTGTTACTAATGCCTTATAACATGGTTCATAGGAAAAGTTTCTCGTTTCAATGCATGGACTCACTTTTAGAAAAAAAAAAAGTAAAGGAGTGGAATCTCCATGCAGTGAATGTAGCACTATAGTGGGAAAATGTTAATATAGATAGTATGCTTATGTAAAAAGTTGTCACATGATTCGAAGATTATGACGCAATCAATGATTGTGAGCATCTCAAATGTAACGATAGAGTGGAAAAACTGGACTAGTTATAGAACGCTTGTGGGGAAAGTTGGTTCAATCGAAGAAGAAAAAATGGTAACCTTGGCACTTAGTATGGCTGGATTTTGAAACTATATATAGTTATATTATTAAGCATGTATAAATTTGATAGGTGGTAAGTGAGAAGGGAAAAGAAAATATATATCGACTTTTGAAGTCAATTGAGCCTCACGTGACAGGGACCAAATCATTCGCACGGGTAAAGGATGAAGAGGTCAGATCATGTTTCTTCTAGATTCTATGAAGTGTTATTCGCTCCCAAAGATTTTACTATGAAGTATCCATTACTCAGTTTAAATAATTAAGATAGTTAACAAGTTCTTTAGGTTCTTTTTATGTAGACAAAAACAGAACAGGGTTTTGTAAGCCCATCACGATGGAAGGCCATGTACTGATAAGTCCTGACATGAAAAAGATGGAAATCTATTGTAAATGCCGTAGGCTTCTCAAGTCAAGGTATGATATTTATAATTGGTCTTATTTAATTGTAGTGTATGTAGCGACACGCAAATTATGCGTATTAATATCTTAACGCGCATCCACTAAACGAAACTAAGCACATCTTCAATTACAATCGAAATATCATCCGCCATTCCACTGCTTTGTCTTATGAAGATCACATTTTCATATTATTCTACTCGTTGGCCCGACATAAAAGTGCTATTGTTGATTTAATAGTACTGATTAAATAGACAACCAACAAGTCTGATTGAACATATGCAGATTTGTCCAAAAGTAAAAGGACCAGGAAAGGAGTAAATTTTGACATCTATATAACTCACTTGATTCATCAACCGCGCCCACATTACCAGCTAGCTCTTTACCTTCAGTTATTGGATAAAAAAGAAAACGGTCGAGGCAACAAATGGTCGCGTTCTCATAATTGGTGCATCAGGGTTAATTGAATTGGGCATTTCATTGCGCATGCAAATCTACACACAGGTCAAACTGCCTGCATTTTATCAAAATCGTCACCGAGTTTATCTTCTAAGATCTTCAAGACAAAGGGGCCATCATCTTACATGTACGTAAATTATGGTAAACTAAAACTACTTTTGAAATGCGTCATGATTGTTACCTTTTGGTTAAAAATTACCAGGGAGACATTAAAGATCAAGAGTGTTGGAATTTAATAAACTATTAACCATTAACAGTACAAGTACGCATCGAATATGGATCAAGTATGGTGCATACGATTAACACACAATAAATAAACAAAAGGGTAATAGAAACCTAACCTCTTGAAAAATCAAATGTTAATGAAATAAAGTGGTTAAGTTACCACCTCTACGGTTGCTCACACAACACGTCGAACAAGTACGCCACGATGCTAGTCGTTACTTCACGTCTCTAAAACACCATGTGTTACTTTTGTTTCTCGAACCGAATACCAAACAACAAGTGTTCATGATCTTGCATTTAAACCAATCGAATACTAGATAGTATTTATATTATATTCGAATGGTATAGAAGGACAATTAAAACAGTGCACTATATATTATATATAGTATGCTAGGCAGCCTAGGATACACTATAGTAATATATACATAGAATCTTGTTTTGCTGTTGTAGTCAAACGTTAAGAAAAGTAAAACAAGCAGGGATTACTTTTGTATGTCATAAGATTTTCTTTTGTATGTGACTTTGTGAATAGGATGAGTTTATGAGAAGAGGTATGTGGTCTTTAAATAGCACATCAACCTTAGTTGTAGATAACTCTAAAACCTTGAAGTTAAACTTCAAGTCTTAAGCTTATCACAACTCTTCTATCTTATCCTAAACACTCATCATTATCACTATAATTTTCACACAAATCCCTTTCTAGAATCCTCCAAAATCTGCCACTTTTGGGAGGAGGACAAGGGTTTCCATTTTGACATTTTAAGCCCTTCTCTTTTTTTATTTAACGGATATATAAAGTTAGTTAAGCGTCCAACAGAAACTAACGACCGTTTAAATATATTTCGTGAAACATATTATATATTTAATAAATATAAACGAGTTATATATATCAAATACATAATAAATGTACTCTTCGTGTCTTAACGTGTGTGCCCCTAATAGGCTCACACATTTCTAGTCATATTAGTGCTAGTCCAACTACCATAACCCAACAGCTCCCATTTGGGAGTTGGAGTAGCAGACTGACGGAAACGTCTAGCAACACTCACATTCGTTGTTAAAACTAGAAATGTCTGAGATCAAGTTTCAAAAAACATTCTCAGTAGCATGGTTATGTATCTCTTGCTATAATCATCCCTTGTTACAGATACCGTTAAACCATGGATATGGATCCTAACTCATTCCATATAGTTTAACCATTTAGATTCTCGTTATTGAACTTAATACATATATACCAAATGTAATCAAGAATCATCTTGCCTTACCCTTTGGATGCGACCACATAATTATCTGATTAATTCTGGAGAGGTGCCAAAGGTATCATACTACACATCAAGTGGAGAAACAAATTCTTTGTTGAATACAAGTGTTGTGAATGCTGCTTCACATCACTTCCAATAATAGCCTTTATAACTACCATTTTTAGGTTAGCGTTTGACTTAGAATTAAAAAGTGATATCCACACATACCAGAACTTGTTTGTATTCTCAAGTCTAAGGATAACTTAACTAACCATTTTCCGATATTTTACTCATGACGAAGGATCCAAAATTAAATATCAAAGGTTGGGGTGTCCAATATGCATCCCTTGTGAATAACATATGAGTTTGGCCGGAACCATACATATATTTAAAAAAATATAACCAACACTCACATTTGTCTTTTGTAACAATATTCCCATACTGTTAACCGATAATGAACATATTTAGAATGATAAATCATTCAAGGATTAAGCATGCAAATATAGAATAACAATTATTATATGTATGAATAACAAATACCACGTATCTTCATTCATCAAAAAGTAAAAATTGTCTTGCATCCCAATTATCCAAATACTAAAACAGATATGCATGAAACTAATTAGCAAGTTGAAGTCCAATATTTCCAACATTCTCAACTACTTATTTACAAGATAGCTAAATAGTTATCTGAGTAAACTTTCCAAATACTTGTTTCAAATTCACAAATTTATGAAGAATTTGAACGCTATGATGAGTGCCGTATGTATATTTGCATACTATTGCAAGTATCATAGTATGAAAACGTGACAGTACCTTTCATGGGGTATTGGAAGTCATCAACATACATATCTTAGACAGTCATCTTTACAGTTTCTTAAAATATAAAGTATTCTCATTCTTTTAATGTGTATTGCTATAATGCTCTTAGCTGAGCATATCTAGTTAGCAGATTTATTTGCAGATGAAGTAGCAAAAATGCTTTGCTTGGCACTCTTCCAATCAACAGCACCTCCATTTAAAACGAACACATATCCAGTCTGAGACTTGAGGTCATCAGCATCCGTCAGATATCCAGCATCAGTGTAGCAAGAAACCCTGAGCTCTCATTTTAGATCACCTCCGTAAACTAGAAACATGTCCTTAGTATTCCTGAGATACTTTAGAATGTTCTTAACAGTAGTCCAGTGAAGATCACCTAGATTCTGTTAGAATCGGCTTGTTATGTTCTAAGCGAACGCAACATCAGGGCGAGTACATCTCACAGCATACATAATAGAACCCACAGCCAAGGCATATGGAACATTTTGCATGCGCTTCAATTCAGCAGGTGTAGAGGCACCTTGTGATTTACTCAATCTAAGCTTTTCTTGCATGCGGATACTTCCACGTTTGGAATTATCTATGTGATAATGCTTTAAGATTTTTTTGATATAAGCACTTTGACATAAACCAATTAACCGCTGTGATCTATCTCTATAGATCTTGATTCCAAGGATATATGCAACTTCACCTAAATCTTTCATAGCAAAACATCTTCATTAGGATTTACATCTTGAAATACATGGAATGTTGTTTCCCATGATCACTAGTCATCAACAAAACAAAGCTTAGGAAAGAGACATACTCCCACAAGCTTTTAGATATACACATGGCACATCACGAATTGAGTGAAACCAAATTTCTTTATTTTCATCATCAAATCGCTGTATTCATTGTCCTTGATGCTTGCTTAGCCCAAAAATGAACGTCTTCAGCTTGCATACCACGCTTGGATATTTTGATTGCCAAAACCATCAGTTGCGTCCATGTAAACTCATTTAGAGAGAATCCAATTGAGGAAAGCAGTTTTGACATCCAGTGGCCAAATCTCATGAGGGGGGGGGGTGGGGAAGACATAAAACGCGGCTATGGCTATAAGAATCCTAATAGCTCTAATGTCTGCAACAGGAGAGAAGGTTTCCTCATAATCAATCCATGAGGTTGAGTATAGCCCTTTGCCACTAGATGCATGATCCAATCCACACTTAGATTCTATTATCTTGTATACTTTATAAAGATTATATATACTCATAACCCTTTTGATTACACACTGTCCTCGCAAAAGATAATCATAAAGAAAAGAGTTATAAAACTTAATTGTCATATTACAAATATAGACTCATAACCCTTTTTGATTACGCATCGTCCTCGCAAGGTAATCATTAAGGAAAGAGTTATGATCCTTAATTCGCAATATGTCAGATTTAAGAAAACCTGTATGACAATTAGTTATCTTTATATAATTAATGCGTGTAGTGAAGAAAGATTTAATCATAGTCAATTGCTTGAGTAAGATTAAAAACTCTTGTCATCAGTCAGGCATTAATATGTATACAATTTTGTCCTTATGAGCCTTTCTTCAAAAGAAACTCATTCTAACCTCACATTTTACTGTTTGGTTAAAGATTAATCAATCTCAAAACATTAATTGTCTTTTAAGGACTGCATCTTATCATTCATAGTTCTAAGATATTTATCAGATCCAAGATGTGATAATTCATCTTATTAGTTAGCAGGTTTATTATGACCCTTTAACTTATATTTTTCAGCATTGATATTAAAATATCACTACCTTGATGAGGCATCCTTGCGGATTTATGAGTGAGAGTTACATTATACTTTGGTTTGACATTTTTATGTTTAATCTTAGTATGACATAAGCAAGTGAATTCAGAAGGTTATGTATTTTGTTAATGAATATCTTCAAGATCTATAGATGCTCCCACTTAATTTTGTAAGAAGAGATACTTCTCTAAACACTAAGTATTTAAGCAACAATAAATTGTTCTTAATTGGGACAACAAAATACATTTTACAGTTCTCATCTCTAGCTTGTTAATAATATGCTTCACAAGATATTAACAAATTTTAGAACTTTAATCAAGACCTAATGGGATTCATCCCTAATCTATAAATAGATAATGTCTTGAATACCTTCTAGGTTGGAACTATATTGAGTGTATCCATGACACACGCAAATTTCTAACCTTGATAGATTTTAGAGGTAGAGCAATTAAAGTTATCAGAAATCAAACAATACGAATATAGTTTGTTTCAACACATTAGACATACCATGATAGAGTGGTATTCTATGAGTATTGGAATTGTGAGTCTCCATCAGAATTCCTTAGATAACTTAATTCTCTTTGGATCAAATACTTGTCAATTGGGTCTAGCCAAATTGAATACAAAGTATTTTAAAACCAAGTGCATGCTATAACGTATATATCTTTGAATAGTACAATAACTCTATGTTCATGTGTTTTAAGAAAACAAAACATGTCAAGTAAGTCTTTGAATAATTCAAGGACCTTATTGTTTATGTGTTAACAAGAAGACATAACAATGTTACTACATACTTTATGTTATAAGTCATTGATTAATTCAAGGACTTTATAATTACGTCTTAACAAGTAAACATAATTATACTAACTGAAGTAATCATGAACGCAAACTCTTTAGTTCAATGGTAATTTCAAGTTAATTTCATAATTTATAATCATGATTATATAATTAACCATAATTATTTTGACTAAATCATATAGTCAATAAGTTGAAGTATCTTTATATTATATCTCACTTTTAAATGTAATAGGGCAACAAACATCTTGTGTGTTTAAGTCCTAGTAGATTTATTAGTTTTCTTACCTTGCGGTCAAGAGAAACCAATTAATCATATTGTTATATGTTGTTCCTTGCACACACTTAGGATTTCTCCCACTTGTGTACGGGACAACATTACCTAAAGTAGACAAACCATACGACAAGCGTTTGATTGTTTAAACAATATGATAGTATCGTAGATATTACAAGTAGATTTCAAACCATAATGTTGAATAAGGAATTGTGGATTATTATTCTATAGATAACGTTTCAGAAAGCAACATCGGAAAGGCAACATGTTATCTATAAAATAAAATGCAATCTTCCTTTAGACAATGGTTGTTCATATTTGGAAAGTAATATATTATTTCAAATCAAGCTAGAAATAATATGAGCAACTCACAGGGAAAGGAATCCTGTAGCTCCCACTGAATTTGACAACATTACATGACTGTCTTTTCAGTTAATAAAATGCAAAGCTCCCACTGAATTTGTCAACATTTTAAGTGTTACATCACCAGTAGGTAGCAAATAGCGATTTATTTACTTTTCCTACTCTCTTAGAATGCCTACAAGTAGCAATGTACTTAGCTATTACGCAGAGGATATGAAGTTCTACTTATGTAAATAAGGGACTAGCCATCATGTATTCCATAACTTGAATATTTAGCCACAAGGGTGTATTCCTCCTTAATCTGTCTGCATAGCCACAAGGGTGTTTAGCACTATAAGGAATGAATTGAGTTTAAGAAAATTTACCTAGAAGACCCGCTAGCAATTTTCTTTACTCGTTGCAGTTTAAACTCATACATCGTGACAAGTGCAAGATGTCTTTTATTTTGGTAGCTATAGACACACTGTATTGTAGTTACACAAAATTTTCTATCTTTCCAAGATTTCAAAACCAGAAAAGGGGCAATGAAAGATTGAAAGTGAGTTTAAATATAAATGAGGAAATTCAATTATAACCCTATCTTATTCTTGTCAACCAATGAGAAGAGATAGGAGTAAGTCTCACTCTTCTTACCAGGAAAAGAGACTATGTTTGTCTTTTTTGAGAAAACAAACTTTCGTTTACGAATTATGTTGCAATAACACAATTAATCAGAACATAAAAAGTTCTATTTAGTATTTTCGATAATTAAATTCTTAAAAGAATTAACTACCCAATTAATTACTAATAAGACTAAGATCCAACTTGACCTCCCACTTATTACAGAAGGTCTGACCAACGTGTAAACAAGTAGGGCAAGAGGTAAGCGGCGTGCGTTAATTGCATTGTAAATGCAACTCTTAGTTTTATGAGACACATGACTTTAGTAACTCATATAGTAATGCCATGTACATGTTTTGTCTCATCTTATGCCTCGGGTCCGAGGTCTGACCAGGTAACTCGATTTAAGTCGACAAAAAAAACATGCGAAAATTGACAAAGGTCTGACCAATGGAAAAAATTCGCCATGGGTTGGAAAGGCCCTGAGGTCTGACCAGAGAAGACAATCCAAATGCACGTGTTCTAGTTTTGGCTGGCATAGACTTAAAATTTCACATAAGGGTATACACATAAATGTGACAAAATCGTGTACAAGAAGCATGCAAAACAACTTGTAGCACAAAGTTAAGAAAACATTTTGTTAACCTTTTTTGGTATAGACATCATTTTGTCAAATGTTCTCGGTAGCTCCATTTTGGACGCACAAAGAAGCGGAGAAACAGGTCAGCGCGAAGCGTATTAAAAACCTGACTTCATTTGGGGAATCTTACTTCCACCCGCCTTAAACTTCTCTTGTAGTTTGTCCATAATGGGTGAGCCATACTTCCATTTTACTAATGATGCTATTATATGTTAAGAAACCCCTTTTGTTAACATTAGTTTTATAGTTGCCAATATGGTGGGATTACAAATTGATCAAACCCTATATTGTACTCCTACTTGCTCCGAAAACACAAGTAATTCCAATAATTCCCTCATATGCCGAAGCATGTAGTGGGGTGGGATAAGATTAAAGATCAATACAACCCCATACTGCGCACATAAAAACTAAAAGTTCCCAAGAAATCAAATTTCATAGTTTAATTTTAGATTTGTCCAAAAACCCCTGTTTCGCAAATAACACATAACAAGTCACAAGGAGTATGCTTAATTTTAGACACGTTCAATCCAAGTTTCTCTATAAGTGTAAGTCCATTTTTAAGAGTTTCATAAAGTCTATATTGCAAATATTAAGCATCACATGGCATATCACATATAAGCAATTAAAACAGACAGAAAATTAGAGTAAAGTTGAAGACAAACTCTTATATATAAAGCAGTAAATCATATAATGCCTCGAGTTCTCAAAAGATTCTTCCCCAATTGGAGAACCATAAGACTCTCACTAGGTTTTCTGCTAAAGTACCTAGATCGTCACATCCATCATATAGCATGATTGCGTGAGTCTTAAGGCCGAGATAAAACAAGAATAGAATAACATGGCAACTTAATTAACATTTAATTTTAATCTATTCTTCTTTTTATCATTTAATCATTAGTGTTGATTCTAGGTGTTTATTCATTATTTATGACAAAGATTGCATGTCGTTGCCATAATTTTCCTTTAAAACAATAAATAAACAAGATTTCATGCAGCCCTAAGCGTGTTTAATTATGTGTGTAACCCATAAAACACCAAACGAGTTGACTCGTGGTACCACTGTTGGGATTTAAGAACTATGTTAACCATTAACACTACGAGTACGCAGCGGATATGGATCAAGTAAGGTGTATATGATTAACCACACAATAAATAAACAAAAGAAACATTGGAAACTAACCCTTGAAGTCAACGGCAAATGTAATGAGACAAAGTGACTAAGATGTCACCTCTACGAGTGCTCACACAAACACGTCCAACGAATGCGCCCGGATGCTAGTCCAACTTAACGTATTTCCCAAACAACACTTGTATACCAAACACCCCTATGTGTTTCTAATTGTTGTTATGCCTTGACAACTGGTAAACTAAACCTTTGGACCTGCTGAGAACCTTGTGGGATCAAATCACACTTGAAAACCCCTTAAAGGATTACCGAAATTGAGCAGAACCGAAAATCAAAGAACCCTAATTAGGGTTTTGGTTATTCGGCTGATTTAATGGAGAGGGAGGAGAGGGATCTGATTTTGGAGTGTTTAGGCTTGTTCTACCTTTGTAAATGAGCTAAGGGGTAGAGTATTTATAGTCTCTAAACCCCTCTCTCATGATAAGAAAAAAAACTTTCATCTTTAAGCCTCATTATGACTCATAACTCCTCATCATCAAGTCTCATTATCACTTATAATTCCTCATCATTAAGTCTCATTATCACACTTAATTCCTCATCATTAAGCGGTTACAATCCATAGAACATCAATAGGTCCTAGTCAGTTTTTTTTTCCTTTTTTGGTTTACATTAGAAACGTTCGTAAAGTAGAAACGCACTCTAAGTGTTTAACGTGTGTGCCCCCAATAGGCTCACACATTTCTAGTTGTATTAGAGCTAGTCCAACTCACATAATCCAACAAATTATCCATAAGAATTTCATAGAACTTGAAAAGGTATCCAATTCACTCATCCGATCTAAGAAATCTTCCACATTCATCGAACCATGGAAAGTCGGGACGTCTTTGACTCGTTGACGGTAATCAAAATCGGTAGCACCCGTGTGACCAAAACGTATTCCCCTTGCTTCCTAGTCATCTCCATACTCGTTCTCAACATCAGAATCTTTACCACCATAATTTTGTTGCTGAATATGTTGTCTTTGAGGTCGACCATTCCCTCGACCCCGTTTAGTCGTCGTGGACCACCACGAATTGGTTGATCTTCGTTCTCATGTGTCGTTAAAGTTGGTATGGTTTGAGTTATTTGTTGCAACGACTTCTGGACCGTTTCTCAAGTTGTGTAAACGAATTTTCGAGTTGCTCAACTCGATCATTATTAACATCGTCACGGCTATTATCGAGTCTCAATATAGAATACAACCAACCTTAAAACTCATAAGCAGTACCAAACTTGAGAGTATCGGGTCGTGAATGAACATGAATATTTTGAACAATTTTTTAATAGATAAAGAACATGAATAAATAAAAGACAATCACATATGTGAATTCAACTAGGGTTACCTTGATGAACTGTGATTTAAAAACAAACCCATATTTTTTCTTTTTTTTAATTCCCATAATCTTCGAAATCACCAATCTAGAATGACTCAGTTATGATTATAAATCGACCTTTCACTTGAACTAATTACGATTTGAAGTAGAAAAGGTCCTCCAATCGAATCGTGTTTGGGCTCTCATTACGAACTGATGTAGCTTACGCTACAGGCTTTTAGACAATCAATTATTGTCGGACTTTGGGAGGGAGTAATAAGGTTTACTAGACCGGAGGGTTGAGAAAAACATATTTTGAGACTCTTTTTATCGATAGTAAATAATCTGGAAAACTTTCGATCCCTATTTATAATAGAAATGATATAATCTTTGAATAATACTAATTCTGTAATCCTAATCCTCATACAACTTAACAGATTAGTACTAAAATAAATAAAAACTCATAATTAAACATAATCAGAACTTGGGTTTAAGTAGGCTGCAAAATCTTCACCGCATCATTATGTTTCTTGCAGATCTAGTCCTTGGGTATTTGATCTTTTATTATCTTCAACCTATTTTCTGCTTCGAATTTCATTGGTTTTTTTGTGTAAATAGTTAATCAATCAAGCTAAAACAATGTAAATGTGGATGGCCGATGGCATGCGAGATATAGCTATATATTATTGGCTTGTTGAGAGGTAGGTGGTCCGTAAGTTCGTAGGAGTGCATATTTCCAACCACAAGGACCTTTAATGTAACAAAAAAGTTTCTTGGATTATCAATGATATTTTGATATAAATGAAGGGTCCTTTTATGTAATTTACCTTTAGTTTAGTAAAGGAAGGTGATTTGCAAACACCAAGTACAATAAGTATCATGTAAACATATATGTATAACTATTTACAGCGTGTAACTATATGTGTAATCAAAAGTTTGAATGCAAATCGCCTTCGGTTGGTATAATGTAAAAGTGTTTTTATGGGCATGGATATGTAGTACAAAAGCGTATTCCAAATATTGGAATTTTAAACTAAAATGATCTAGTTACGCCTCAGGGAAGTTTCGTCGATGTTTGGATTCCCTGATAACAAGGTGTGGGTTTTTACGTGGTCCGGAACTCGGAATCACATCCTCGTGAAACCAAATGTTGTTCTATACTTCTAGCGTGGCAATAATCGATCAGTTAACATCTTATCAGTTTTACTATCGATATAAGTTAAGTAAAGAATAATAAGAGGGCATCTCATAATTTCATACATGTGGAGAGGCCAAGCACATTTATTGTTTTAGAATTTATTATTGGACATCTCTATGCCCCATTTTTCAAGTATCCTATGTATAGATTGTACAAAGAGTTTCATCCTAAAACTATAAGTTTGTATATCTTGCAAAGTTTAAAAAAGAAAGAACAATTTACTACGAGTAGCTTAGAATAAAGACATTTACATGGGATTCAATCCAAGGACACAGTGAAAAAAGAGTTGTATTTTCAATATTTGCTCACGAATGCATAACATATTCTAAGTCTTTTATGTTTCTTCCATCTTAAAAAGTTTCAAAGTTTGAATGCTTAAAACTAAAATTGAGTATAAAGCTAGTCTCACGAGAATATATTTGAGTATTTAAGGCAAGCTAGCCATAGATTAGAGGTCCAAACCTGTTTGTGGGTTTAGGTTCATTAGGGTTTATGATTAGCAGGGCCGTCTCAAAATTTCTGAATTTTTTTAAGGCCCTGAGCGAAATTACATAATTAGACCTTTCAAGAAGAAATGTTATATATAATATGTCATTGTTTATAAGATATAATGAAATTTAGTTATCTAAACGTTTAACATATTGTTAAGGAGACAAATTTTGGGGCCCCTAAATTTTTTGAGGCCCTGCGCGGTCGCCCATCCCGCACACCCTCAAAGACGGCCATGATGATTAATCTAGTTTTATAAATACCGTATTAATAATACGTATACTTGACGGGGAACTCTACAATTCAACATTGTATCGGAGCTTTAGGTTTCATCCCCGGACCTTGTCGGCTACCTTGGGCCATCGCCTTAATGCCACCCCGTCAAACTCTAGCCACCGCCGTCTATCCATACTAAAAAAGAAAATGCAGCCTACTATATGGTCATAACTCCCAAACAATAAGAGGTTAACAGTCATAGCTTAGTAATTAAATTCCAAAAAAAAAAAAACATATGAGAATACTACCAATCTACATCAATGTAAGTATGATGTGATGCGCCATTATAAAAATGTCACATGTAAGATGAAGTATCATGTGAAGCATCAAGGATCAAGAGAAGATGTTTTGGTCTTTTGGTCTTGAAAAACAACAAACCTCCAACAAAATATCAACTCATCAATCATCACTACAATACATCTTAGACGAAGGTTTTGTTTTTGGTTACACATGGTATTAAAAATATGTATAGGTACACACGGTGATTAATCAACAAATTGCTTATATTGAAGTGTTTCTTTGCTTGGAACATGTCTAATAGGAGGTCCAAAATGACATGATTTAGTAAAAGGTTCATGTTACTCGAAAGACTTAGATTGGCGAAAAAAAATGATTTTGTGCATCTCTATTGGATGTCGATTCTTTCTCAAATACCTAGCTAGCCCCGCGCACTACGTCTGATGCTTCAAGTACGTCAAATATGGACGCCAAATCCGGATGCGATCGCATTGTTGGTTGATTATTCCTCGTGACATGTTTGTTCCATATATTTTCATTTTTGTTCTATGATTGCCTTTTTCTTGCATTTCTTGTTTTTTACTATTGCCTTTTTCTTGTTTTTTACTGGTGTTTATTTCGAAAATGTATACATTCAGATCACCATTATGAAATGAATTTAACGCACAAATTCTCGAATCTCAAGAACGACTGAAATTCCAATATCTATACCAAATGGTTGATGAATTTTATTTATATATCTAAAACCCATGCTCCACAATGAGTCAAAAACCCATGCTTCCACTTTGAGTCAAATGACAAAACGCTGACTAAATTTTAATCCTTCAATCCTGGGAGCTTTTCCCAAGAGACATGAAATCTATAAATATTTGTATCCAAAAGGGTAGTTGTTCAAGAAATTAGAAGTAAATTTATATTGACAAGAATATACGTAAAACTTGCGAGCACCGTATAAACGAAAATGGTTTCATTTTGAACTAGGGAGCTACACATTGATGGAACGCAAACATGGACCCAAACCTTGTCCAAATATCATCATTTCATTAGTAAAAATGAGTTATCGTACGTCCCTAAGGATGAACAGTGCAAATATTTAGTCAGTTAAAGAAAAAGAGTATTCATGTGGTTTGCCCCAAAGTCCTTTTCACATCACTCAGGTGACAACACTTAGCCTTTTTCCCTTAATTGACAAAATATTTGCAACGTTCATCCTCAGAGATGTACACTGGTTAACTTTAACTAACGAAGGGATGGTATTTGGCCAATGTTAGGGTCAGAGATGTGAGACGGACTTTTATCAAACCACAGCGATGTATTTTGCACATTACTCAAGAAAAAAACTTACACAAGAATATACGATTTAATTCAAAAAGAGTAAACAAAATAAGAAAACTTATATTTCTTTTAACATATTAATGAATTATTTGACACAAAATTTAGAGACGACATTAATTTCAAAGAAACCGGGAATATTAACAAAAAAAATATATTATGTGAAACATTCATCAGTTCCCCCAGTGAACTTTATAAAAACCGCCCCTTAGCTGCAAAACCATATCCAACGTCCGTGAATAGAGGATTTCACAATTCACAAATGTACTAAAACTATGTACATGAAAGAAAATGTTTGTTCATTATGCATTTAAGGTATGAAAACCATGCAATGTACGTATATCCTTGGCTATTACTCTGAATTGAAAATTCCATTTATTAAATTCAAGGAATTGTCCCTCCAATATGGTATTGTTGCAACTGTCATGCATTTGCATTTGTACCTTCTAGTCTACCAATAAATACACTACTCTCTATAGTCTATACCTCAATCTCTTCACCCACCTTTCTGTCCCCCCTCCCCAAAATCACCACCATCACCAGTTCACCACCACTATCACCGGAAAAAGCTAAACTACCCTTCATCCCTAGCTCACTTATATTCTTCATCTTTACTAGAGTCTAAATCTTTTTTAAGTTGTGCATAATGGTTATTTTTAATACAACCTCACTAGTCACTACTTCTACTAAATAGCTAAAACCACCACTCCTAATTCCATTTTTAGTAAATTCAAACCTTTTTCAACTTTTATAAAAAGGGTCATCAAGTCTTCATTATATATCACTAAAAACTAACCTAAACCACCACATCCGGTTTCCTTTTTTAGAAAGCTGCAATCTTTTTCAAGTTTTGCAAAAAGTATCTCTAGAAAACCATCCTAAACCACCATATAAGGTTTCCATTTTTAGAAAGTTGCAATCTTTTTCAAGTTTTGCTAAAAGAGTCTTCAAGATTTCACAAAAGAAACCAACCCAAAACACCAAAAAGGCTAAAACACTACTCCAAGAAAATGGGTTGTTTTTTAAGTAAAAATAAACCAAACCCATCAACTAAATTCCATCAAATTTCATCATCATCAAACCGAACTCCACCTCCGGTAGATGTCGAAACTGTCAAAGAAGTACTTTCTGAAACACCAACTCAAACCCCCTTTCTAAAAATGGAAAGTCAGTCTATAAAGATTGCAAAAGGTCATAATATGTCCACAACAACGTTTGAGGACAACGACATTGATGTTTTTCGCCGAAAAATCATCGAAAGATCGCCGGCGAAAACCCGTAACCGGAATCAATATTCCGGGGAGCTTCAGCCGGCGAGGAAATCGCCGGGAAATAGCAAAGATCAGTCTCTGGGTCGGGTCAGATCCGACCCGAGACCCGACCCGGAGAGGGTTGGACGTGGACCCGGGTTTGGGTCGGCGGGCCGGTCAAGGCCTGTTTCGGGTAATTTGTCGGGGGCTCGTTCGAGGTCTCCTGGGAAGCGTATGGTTACGGGCGGTGGTTGTTCGGGTGGGAGAAATGAGATCGAGCGAAGCTTGTCAGCTCGGAGGACCGGGAAGTCTCCGGGTCGGGTTGGATCGGATTTGAATGAGAGGGTTCAAAGACCCGAATTAAAATCGGGTCGGGTTAGAGAAGAGAGTAACCGGTTTACTACTACAAATAGTGATGAATCACTTGAAAATCCACTTGTGTCCTTGGAGTGTTTTATTTTCCTTTAGAAAAAAAGTTAAATGAAGTGGTAGAATTTGTAATTTGGGTAACTTCCATGGGTATTACTGTAATTTGAACTAGATCTTCTAACTTGTTCATACAAGTATGCTAAAAAAACTAAGGTGAAAATTATCAAATAGCTATTTCAATTCGGTAACGTTAACTTTATTTTGATTATGAAAAACTTTCAAAGTTTTAATAATGTTTTATTTTTGTGAAATTTTATGTTAAAATGACCGAATAAAACACTTTTTAAACTCGGTTGTTATTTCAATATTATTTTTTATGTTTAATCGTTCATTAATTGATGATATATAAAATTCGTTTGAATTAGTTATATTTATGAGATGATTGTTTATTATTAAGGTACAATATCGGAATGTATATATATTGATACTTTAAAGTTTAACAATACCACTTTTGAATAATTTTATAAAAATAAAATAATTTTAATTTTTTTATTGATTTTGTAGTTGATATAAAGTTTGAATAACTTAAGCAAATTAAAACACTTGTTAAACTTGGTTACACATTTCCAAAAAATACGATTCTGTAGTTTTTTTTTTTTTTTGAAGATATCAACATTGGTAGCTAAACGATGATTCGATAGTCAAATATGTATAACTAAAGGTTTTAACATATGCAATTATTAGATCTATAGTTTTAAGGATTAACGTCAAATATGCATCGCTTTTTGTGATTGTCATAAATTTAATAACGGGGTCTACATGTCTATTAAAATTCAATGTAAAACTCTCGACCACGGCAAAATTGATATCTTTATGACCAATTGGTTGTCTTGATAATGAAATGTGTATTTTATTTCTGCTATAATTGGGCTATCTTGACAACGAAATGTGTGCTTTATGTGTAACGAGGATATTAGCCCGTGTTTCGCTGCGGGCGGTGGCAAATGCTTTATGTACGTGCATGATGGATTAGATGTTTACCTTAATATTTCGGTTACAGTTGCTACTGCTGCATATCAGGTGTTTACAAAATGAGAGTGCTAACCATATTGTTTGGAAGAACATGATTTGATCCATAATGAAGCCCACTAAAAAGTTATAGGTAAAGTCATAAAAAGTAAGAAAGGATCCACACTAATTAGAAAAAGGTGTGTTTGAGTAAAGTTATTTATAAATAAACTAAGCTAGTAAGCCCTTGAATATTCAAACACCTTCGAATTTTTTAAAATCAACTGTGAAATTCATTTCGTTTAAGATCATGCCCCATTAGGTTTTTATGAAAACCTTGAGTTATATATACACTATTTCAGTTTTACTTGGCTTCAATGTGGGACAAACTAAAAGTTCCATAAATTCCCAAAGAGGATTGTTTTTTATTACACATATATTTACACGTTGTGAACAGTTATCTATACTATATATAAATGGATTATATCATATTGTTAAATGTTGAAAAATTAAAAATACTATATATGAAAACCATAATTTCATTCGGTTTAAATAGTCTTTAATCTCCAAATACTATGTGATGGTTATTGCGTTTGCATATTGGTGTATGCAAATCAGTGAATCACTTCCGTTTACTAAACTAACGGTAAATTACATAAATGAGCCCTTTATTTATATCAAAATTTCATTGATAATCCGAGCAACTTTTTTGTTACATTTACATCGGTGTATGCAACTTTTTTGTTCCTTGTGGTTGGAAATATGCACTCCCACAAGCTTACCGACCACCCACCTCTCAACAAGAATTTCAAGCCGGTAGTAAAATAGCTATATCTCGCATGCCATCGGCCATCCACATTTACATTGTTTTAGCTTGATTTTTTATTTATTTACACAAAGAAATTTTTTTGTAAAATTCTTGATTTTGTCTTGTGGATCAAATGAAACTTGAAGTAAGGTAACATAAGTAGCTAATAAGCACTTTTAAGCAGTTTGCGAAAGTTCTGCCACTAGTCATGTGCAAAAAATGGGTATTTTGACGAATCCGTGATTTTTTGGTAAAACTTTTGGTATGATCGTTTAAACTTAACCATATTACGATACACTTATTTGAATAAATGCATGTTTCATCAATTCAGTAAGCACTTCAATTTGCAGTCTTAAACGCCCTCCGAATGTAGTTGTTTATGTTAGACAATGTAAACCCCGTGGGTTGCAATGTATTATTCCACAACTATTTATAGAGTACAAGTACATAATAAACCTAAAACTCTAATGGAGCCAATTTATTCTCTAATACCCCCCGCAGTCCGAGCGGCGAAATCGTGAAAGCTCGGATTGGAATAGTAAACTTGAAAAGGAGAAAAACAAAACATTAACGTAATAAAACAAATGAACCGGCTCGTGACCAAAGCACGAGCAACAAGATAAGATTGTGCGGATCTGTGACCTTAGCACAAATCACCAACACAAATCAGGGATAATTCAAACTAATTGACAGCTAACAGTTTATAGATGAAATTTATTTGCAGTCACATACTATAAAAGAAGCATAAAGAAAAGATTACAATACGGCTCGCTCAAAGTCTCGAACTGGTACTTTGATACAAATTGAACCTAATACTAATTAATGGCCCATATATTCCAAAGATCAAACATAAGCTCAGAAGCATATTATTTAAACAAATTTACTAGAAGCAGATTAAGAGAACTTTAATTACATAAATCCACTTATATGAATCAATTTTTATATGCATTGAGTACGTGGATCTCGGATAGTTGGATCCCAAACTTGCTTGTACTAATGTATTGTAATTTTCTTTTTCTAGCGTCTTGCTAGTTCTTAATAAAACGTCGGCCTTCAAAAAAAAGATGTTGTGATAGGAATTCGATCCTATCGTGTACGAGAGGATGGAACGGTATCAACCTCACTTTGTTGCGCGGTTTGAAGAACATGGTTTGATATATACTATATACCCGGCTCTTAACATATACAAGAAACGCAATAAAGAACTATGCCAGAATATTAATGGCATGAAAATTTTACTGCAATAGGGCACGCAAAGGTTTAACTACCAATTTTAAAAATGAAAAGCAAGGCATGGCTCAATAGCATGGTGGTTTCTCATGGAGGACCTGAGGCTGATGAACGGGAAAATATTTGGTTGAACCTGAACCAATCATGTTTGGTTATCGTTAGCCATTGCCGGCCTGCTCAAGTGGTGGAGATTAATTGTGTTGTTTTGCTTATAGATAAATGGTGTTGTTTGGTTAACACAGAATTTAACAAGAGTTATGTAATGGCGTTTATATGCAAGTGAAGTGGGATCAAATATTACTAGTAATAACATTTTGTGAGAATATGTGCAAACCAATTGTTTTTACAAAACACACAGCCACATCAATCAACCAACCCTAATCCCCTTATCCCCGTCGCCATGCCTGAATCAACCATAATCCCACCGTCGTTCACCGTCATTCATTCCTATTAACCACCATTCATTTGTTTTCTCTTTTTCTTCATTGTAGAACTCCCTTCAATCCAAAGGAGATGAACTGTTTTAGATTTAAAGAAGATGATGTCGCTAAGATATCCACCTCGGTATATGTTACGATATTCCCGGAGTCGATCTCTGCCAAGGAATTGTTTAACTCTTGCAAAATATATGGTCATGTCGTGGATTCGCTCATCCCCTCCAAAAGAGCAAAAAATGGTAAGAGATTCGGTTTTGTTCGATTCATAATGCGGAAAGATTGGTGAATAATTTGTGCACGGTTTGGATTGATAGACACAAATTACAAGCCAACATCGCTAGATTTCAACGAACAATGGCTAGTAGATCCTATGCTGGTGGTAATATGTCAGGGGGTTCTGGAAACAACATAAAGGAAACATTCACCAACGAGAAGGCGAATGTGAAACCTAATGGTTTCAGTGGATGGAGGGGTGAAAACTCTTATGTTAGGATTGTGAAAGGTGAGGT
>BQNB010089893.1:0-27289 GCA_026074375.1 Tanacetum coccineum
ATCTTTTACGCGTTTTGTAAGCCAAGATTAGGGTTTTCCTTGGTGTATAAAAGGAACCCTTACAGCATAGTTAGAGATATCAGTTCATTGTCAATCTCATAGTTAGCAATTAATACAAAAGCTTAGTTATCAATATTCATTGTTCTTCTTTGCATTATAAGTTAGATTCCGCATAACTTATAGTGTTCTTAATCATTGTTTCTCCTGTAGTTTGTGTGAATCTATTCATATTAGCTACAACCCTTAACAAGGTAGTAAGATCTATATTCAAAGGGATCCACATACTTCACCAAGAAGGTCGAGGAGAGCTGCTGTTGAAAGACTCATTATTGCCAAAGTGACTGAAGCAATTGCGAAACATGAGAGAAACCAACTTAACCCAGCCAATGCTGGAGGAACTGTGAATGTGCAGGGTTGTTCGCACAAGACTTTTATGAATGGAAAACCTCACCATTTTAATGGAACGGAGGGTGTTGTTGGTTTAAGGCGTTCGATAGAGAAGGTAGAGCAAGTGTTTGAAATTTACAAGTGTGCCGAAGAAGATAAAGTTATGTTTGCTGCTAGTACTTTTGAGGGTCGTGCGTTAACATGGTGGAACGGAAATGTGCACACCCTAGGGCTCGTCAATGCTAACCGTATTCCCTGGACTAAATTCAAGTCGATGATGACTACTGAATACTGCCCAGCAACTGAAATCCAAAGGATGGAGCAAGAGCTTTGGACTTTGACTTTGAAAGGAGATGACATCGAGACATACAACAATCATTTTCATGAGCTGGTATTGATGTGTCCTGATTTGGTGCCAAATGAAAAGAAAAAGATTGAGAGGTATATTCGAGGGTTTCCTGAAAGAATCAAGGGAAACATCACTTCTTCAAGGTCCACAACTCTTCATGATGCAATCAACATGGGCCGTGAACTGGTCGAGCAAGCAGTTCAGGGTAGAGCTACAAGAATTAGTAAAAGCAATAAGAGGAAGTGGGAAGACCACCAAAGAAACACCAACAACAATAACCCCAACAACCGCAACAACAACCGCAACTGAAACCGCAATTTCAACAATCAGCACCAACAGCAGAATAGGAGACAAGAAACTACAAGGGCTTATGTTACAGCCCCAGTCGAGGGTAGGGGCTATGATGGGAATTTACCTTGGTGCAATATGTGCAAGACACATCATCAGCAGGGTCCTTGTCCTCCAAAGTGTGGTAAATGTAATAGGATTGGTCATCAGGAGAAGGATTATCGAACCAGGATGCCAGCAGCAGGTGGCGATTTCCTGCAGAATGTGACGTGCTATGGTTGTGGAGAGAAGGGATAATTTAAGAACAAGTGTCCAAAGGGAAGAAATCAGCAGAATGAAGGAGCTCGTGTGAGAGCCTATGTGATGGGAACTGAGAACCTACAACAGAATCCAAACATGGTCACAGGTACGTTTCTCCTTAACGATCACTAGGCTTGCATTTTATTTGATTCAGGTGCTGAGAAAAGTTTTGTGTCTACTGCGTTTAGTTCTTTTATTGATATTTCCCCGGCCGCATTAGACACTAGTTATGAAGTAGAGTTAGCAGATGGAAAGTTTGTTAGCACCAATACTGTATTTCATGGTTGTACTTTAACCTTGTTTATTCACGTGTTCAAGATAGACATGTTACCAACCCGACTAGGTAGTTTTGATGTCATAGTTGGAATGGATTGGTTGTCATACCATCACGCAGTGATATTATGTTATGAGAAGATAGTTCGTATTCCGATATCGAATGGCGAAATACTTAAAATTCAAGGTGAAAGACCTGAGAAAGATCTAAAATCCATGTCGTGTATCAAGGCTGATGAAAAGAAGCTTGAGGACATTCCTATTGTTCATGATTTCTCTGAGGTTTTCCCAGATGACTTGTCAGGTTTACCTCTAGTGCGTGAGATAGAGTTTCGTATCGACCTGATACCGGGCGCGTTGCCAGTGGTAAAGTTATCATACCGATTAGCACCTTCAGAAATGTTAGAATTGTTAAATCAACTTAAAGAGCTTCAAGAAAAAGGCTTTATTCGACCAAGTCATTCACCATGGGGAGCACCTGTGTTATTTGTTAAAAAGAAAGACGGTTCCTTGAGAATATGTATTAACTACAGAGAACTGAATAAGCTGATTATAAAGAACCGCTACCCACTTCCCAGAATAGATGACCTATTTAAGCAGTTACAGGGTGTGTGTTGCTTCTCCAAGATAGATCTTCGTTTGGGATATCATCAGTTGAGTGTTCGGGAAGAAGACATACCGAAAACCGAGTTTAGAACCCGATATGGGCACTTTGAGTTCACGATCATGCCATTTGGGCTGACGAATGCGCCAGCCATATTTATGGACTTAATGAACCACGTCTGCAAACCATACTTGGACAAATTCATAATTGTGTTCATTGAAGACATCCTTATCTACTCAAAGTCAGAAGAAGAACATGAAGTCCACTTGAAGACGATTCTAGAATTGCTCAAGAAAGAGAAGTTGTATGCCAAATTCTCTAAGTGTGAATTTTGGTTACAAGAAGTCCAGTTCCTAGGACACGTGGTCAACCGAGATGGTATCCACGTAGATCCTAGCAATGTTGAGTCAGTTAAGAACTGGAAGACCCCCGAATCACCAACAGAGATCCATTCATTTTTAGGATTGGCGGGTTATTACCGAAGGTTTATTGAGAATTTCTCCAAGATTGCCAAGCCCCCCACCCTGTTGACTCAGAAGAATAAGACTTATGTATGGGGTAATAAATAAGAAGAAGCCTTCCGTATCTTGAAAGAGAAGTTATGTAATGCACTCATGTTAGCACTCCCCGATGGACCAAACGACTTTGTGGTCTATTGTGATGCATCAAACCAAGGGTTTGGGTGTGTGCTGGTGCAGCAAGGTAAGGTGATCGCTTATGCGTCAAGACAGTTGAAGATACATGAGAAGAACTATACCATCCATGACTTGGAGTTGGGTACGGTGGTGTTTGCACATAAAACTTAGAGACATTATCTTTATGGAACGAAAAGTGTCATTTACACTGATCACAAGAGTCTCCAGTACCTTTTCGATCAAAAGGAATTGAATATGCGTCAAAGGCAGTGGATTAAACTGCTCAGTGATTACAAATGTGAAATCAAATACCATTCGGGCAAGGCAAATGTTGTGGCAGACGCTCTGAGTATGAAGGAAATACTTAAGCAGAGGCGAGTGCGTGCTATGAGCACGAATATACATTCTGGCTTCAAGACAAAAACTTTGGAAGCACAAAGAGAAGCTGCAAAGGACCTCAAAGCTCAAGCAGAGTGGATTCAAGGACTAGATACTTAATTTGGAAAACGAGATGACGGGGGAATTTACTTCGTAGATCGGATTTGGATCCCATCTGTTGGAGGCATAAGGAAGTTAATCATGGATGAAGCTTACACTTCTAAGTACTCAGTACACCCGGGGGCAGACAAAATGTACTACAATTTGCGGGACTTGTATTGTTGGCTTGGTATGAAGAAAGACATTGCTGAGTACGTTAGCAAGTGCCTAACTTGCTCTAAGATTAAGGCAAAACACCAGAAGCCCTCAGGACTACTTCAGCAACCTGAAATTCCTGAGTGAAAATAGGAGAAAATAAAAATGGACTTAGTCACAAGACTACCTAGAAGCAGTAGTGGATATGATGCGATTTGGGTTATTGTGGATAGATTGACAAGTCTGCTCATTTTCTGCCAATTCATGAGGATTTCAAAATGGAGAAGTTAGCAAGAATCTATATCAATGAGATTGTGGCGAGACACAGTATGCCCGTGTCAATCATTTCAAATCGTGATGGCCGATTTTCGTCACACTTCTGGCGAGCTCTTCAGAAGGCGTTGGGTACGAGATTAGACATGAGTACGGCTTACCATCCTCAGACCGATGGTCAGAGTGAGCGTACTTTCAGACACTAGAAGATATGCTCAGGGCTTGTGTTAAGGATTTTGGAGGCAGTTGGGATACTCACCTTCCATTGGTTGAGTTTTCTTACAACAACAGTTACCACAAGAGCATTAAATGCGTACCTTTTGAAGCATTGTACGGGCGTAAGTGTAGATCACCAGTAATGTGGGCAGAAGTTAGAGAAAGACCACTGATTGGACCTGAAATTATGCAAGAGACCATGGAGAAAATTAAGCAAATCAAAGGAAGGTTGCAGACGACGCGGGATCGCCAGAAAAGTTATGCTGATAAGAGGCATAAACCTCTTGAATTCAATGTCGGTGACCGTGTGCTATTCAAAGTATCTCCATGGAAAGGAGTTGTCCGATTTGGTAAGAAGGGAAAGTTGGCACCACGGTATGTGGGACCGTTTGAGATTGTGGAGCATGTTGGTCCAGTGGCCTATCGTTTAAGGTTACCCCAAGAGCTAAGTTGCATTCATGACGTATTTCATGTGTAAAATCTCAAGAAATGTCTAGCAGACTCAGACTTATAAGTGACGTTAGAAGAGATCAAGATTGATGACAAGTTGTACTTCGTGGAAGAACCCGTTGAGATTATGGATAGACAAGTCAAGAAATTGAAGCGAAGTTGGATTCCCATTGTCAAGGTTCATTGGGATTCTCGAAGAGGAGCTGAATTTACTTGGGAGCGAGAAGATCAATTCAAAGCCAAGTACCCGCACCTTTTTGCCACCTCATCGTCTGCTGCCGTCGCTAGTTGAACTCTGGGGACCAGAGTTCCCTTAAGGGGATCGACTGTGAGATTTCGTAAATTCAGTTAAATAAATTAATTCTATTTTATTCCTATTTTTACCCTTAAGTAAACTTATACTTTTTTGTTACTTTTACCCGATTCGGCAAATTTCGCGTTCCTAGTCAAGTTTGAGTCGTGATTGCGATTTTATTTCCGCCTACGTGTGTATCGTAGTTTGATATTTTCATTATTCACCCTAAATTTTTATAATCTTATTTTTATCATTTTTAGTTTTACCTCGCGTTTTCGCCAAACTTTGCTAAAAACTCGCGTTTACACTTTAAAAAAACTTACTTTTTTTCTTAAATTAACCTTACCTACACTTTAATACTTACACAACAATTAAAAAAAATATACATTACCCCCCTATATAAGCCCCTAATCGGCCATATGCCACCACCAAACCATTTCTCATCATTTTTTTACCAACAACTTCACACACATACATAAAAACTTAAAAAAAACCACTCATCTCCCTTTTCTCTCCTTTGGGATGCTGAACACCAAACCACCATCACCACCCTCCCACGAATTTTTCCTACTCATTTTATTCACCACAATATGATTATGAAGATCCTTGCAAAGTTTGGTTAAGATTGGAGAAGATTTGGAGTACTTTTGGTTTTTTTCTTGCAAGTGTTTGGTTAAGGTTTGATTAGATCAAGTGGGTAACATCATTTTGGGTAAATAAGAAGCTTTGTGTTGAATATTTTGGGTGTTTATTGGGTTCGAATCTCATACCTAGACCAAGAGGGTTTGCTTGTGTTTGATTTGTTTGTTTCAATCATATCCTAAGTAAGTTTACAACTCTATCTTTGATTTTTCTTTTGATTTAGACCATGCAAGTTTATGTTTGATTTTGGAAATCTTAGGTATTTTATGTTTGTTAATGTGTTAATCAACCATGTATGGCATTGTATAGGGTTTTGTGAATTTGGTTTAGGAGTTGGATTGATTTTGATGAGGTTTTAGGAGTGGATTTTAGACCAGCAGGTTGTGGCTTTGATTTCAAATAGTTTTTGGTCTTAGCATACCTGGGAGTTTTGATATATTGATTTCCTAGTTCTTATGTACATGTGGCTAATTGGATAGAGCCATATCTCTTTCGGATGAGAGAGATATGGCTGATTTACTAAAACTAGTCAAATCAGACTAGTGTTAGGAAATAGAGCTTAACTCCATATTTTATTGAAAATCTCTTGTAAATAAATCATGATATCAGTAGAGGACACTTAGAGGCGTCGCCTCCAATTGGTTTCACTTAAATAGCATCCGTAGATTTCAATTTGCGTCCGTTTTTGTAAGCTAAATAAATTTGTCACACCTTGTTTGGGACAGTTTTGAAAAGTTAAATAGATTAACGTGTATTGAAAGAATTTTAACTTGGGAAGTCCTGGATAAATCAATGGTGACCTAGGTATATGTATTAAGAACACATAACCTTTTGGATGGCGTGTTAACCATTTCGGATGGGTGAGAAATCACCATTTTTCTAAAACGGGTCATTTTGCGCAACCTGAATTTGAAACCTTAATAAGTCCAAAATTGTGTATACTAATACCCAAATTAGTAAAACTATAGCTTCTAGGTATCGATTAGACTTAAATTTGGCCGCATGTTTCATTCTCGTCGGAGGTACGGTCTAGGATATATGCTAAAAATGGTAAAGACGTAAATTTCATAAAATGACCTGCACTTGTATTGAAGGGTAAATTAGTAATTTCACCCAGGTCTTAAAACTTTTTTGGGCAGTAGGTCCCACATTTCTGGAATATAGACTCGTAAGGCCTCCTGTACGCAAAAACCTCATGTATTTATCTATTACAGATTTTAAATGACACGCTTTCAAAGATGGGTAAATTTCAGAATTTTTATAAAATAAATGATATAGTTAGAAGTAAAACTAATGTAGACACTTGTTAAGAGTTTATTGTTAGATGCAAGATTTAAGACGCCTTAGAAGACATATTAATTCAGATTTAGACTTGTGATTTAAGTAAGATCGACTTATACAAATAGGGACGCAATGCCATACTTGTTTCGTCAAATAAAAATGTTTTATAAAATTTTCCTTCCTATTTTATTTTCAATTGTGTAAGTATTAGTTGGTTATTTTTCTAAGTCGTGCCTTTTATTTTAGGTCGCACTTAGGGGATTTGATTTACTTCAGCTTCTATCTTATTGTTTTGCCGAATCGCATAAGGTGAGTTTTATAGCCCCCTTTTCTATTACTCGTTTTATAAAATTTAGGGGAGATTACATGCCTGTTCTACTTTGGACACAAGTGTTTTAAAAAGGGTTAATGGCATGTAATAGCAACGTACTTTCCTATTTATGCCATTATTTGATACAAACCCAAAAAAGTACCACAATACCCATCCAACTTTGTTTGTTTTGTGTGGATATCAGCAATTTGACATTTTTACCTACAAAATCCATGTCACGTGACACATGTACATGCCACGTCACTTTTTTGTAAGGTCAGGTTCCACGTCATTTTCCATGTCACGTGACACATTGCTGATATCTACACAAAAGAAGCAAAGTTGGTGGGTATTAATGGTATACCTTTGGGTTCGTATCTGAATAAAAGTGACATACAAAATTAAACTGTGAAGTACGTTTTAGTCTCTTTTTTCTTATAAAAAAATACACGTATTGTGTTTTACCGGTTGTAGCGGGTCTGTTGCATGTATATGCCACGTAAGCAATCGTGTGTTTACTAACCCCACCCAAACTACATAATCGATTAACATTAAAAAACATGTATATTAATGGTAAACAATTCTTTGAAAGTGGCTATGGGTATTGTGGTAACTTTTTTTGGTTAGTTCTGGCTCAAATGGGAAATTTCATTGCTATTACATGCACATTAACTCTTTTAAAAAAATCGTTTTGCTATCTGATTTTGCATGAATATTATTACATAAGTTTTCACAGTGCCATTTATTCCCTTTTTAATCATGAACCGTTATTTAATAATGTAGAGTAAGCGGAGAGTGTTATGGGTAGGGGGGTTCATTTTCGGGCTGACAATCCCCGCCTTGAATTTCTGGTCCTTAGTTGACCATGGCACATTTAACATTTTGAGTACTTCTAGGCTGTTTGGCAGACATCCTATATTTATTTTGGGCACTGATAGTTAAGGTTTCAGGGTCACGAGCTTAGTGCAATAATACTTGTTTTCTTTTTAGACTTGGTGAATTTGTTTCTCTTGTCTACTCTGCTAAATCTTGTGTTCCACACTTTATTTACTGTTAAACCTATGAATTTCACTCAACAATTTTGCTGACGTTTTAGTATGTTTTAATCTCAGGTCCTAAGGTGTGATTTCTGGATGGGAGCTGCGGGGATATCTTGAAGATGGATTATGTGTTTTCTTTATTCGATGCTAATTGTCAAACTTGTTTTATTAAACTAATGTCATCTTTGAAACTATGTTGTTTGGTTAAACTTATGATTGTTGGGGACTTTTATGTCATTTTGAAAACTATTAGGACCAAAACTAAAACTCTAATATTTTATAAGGCATCGAATGTGAATTTAATTGAAAACGTCTCTTTCGAGGTCGTTTCCTATTACTTGTATTTTGTGCCATGAAGTCGCACCCCAATTGTTACCGTTTCGCTGCCGCCAGATTGTAGGGGTGTGACACGTGCTTACATTATCTTACGTATATATCTACACTTGTCTCATACATTATACTTAAATAAATTATTTTTTATTGTCACAGCAATCATGTCTTCGTCATCTTCATTCTCATCTCATGCCACAGTTACCTACACTTCTGTATCTACTGACCGTAACTTACCACCTTGGGGCTTTCTTCTGATGGAGGCTTATGAGCCAGAGGCACTAGAGGCTGCACCACAGTCTCCTGAGCAGGCACCACTCTCACATGTTCCTGCTCCCGAGTACCCAGAGTACTTGGAACCGTCTGATGATGACATACTAGCAGAGGATCAACCACTGCCTGCTGATGCATCACCTACTGGACGTCTGATCCTATCGAGGATGACTCAGAGGAGGATCCCGAGATGGATCTCATTGATTATCCCTCTGATGAGGAGGAGGAAGAGGAGGAGCCTTCAGCTCTGACCGACCCTGCATCACCTGTGTACACGATTCAAAACCACCTATTCAGGGGGTCTTGGTTGATCAAACCATAGAAGATGAAACATGGTTGTAGTGAGAGAAAGTAGAGAGAGAAAGGGAATGAACTATGTGTTTTTTAAGAAAAGGAAAGTTACACAATGATTCAACCAACCCCTCATGGAGAGTCATGAGGGGTATTTATAGGCCTATCTTAAGCTATCTATGCCACTTATACAATATTAGTCCCTGCATGTAGCAGTTGGCCTATAGCTAGTCCAATTCACGTGTAAGACGCCAGCTTTACTAAAATAGTGAGGCTAACAATCTCCCTCCAAGACGGTGTCACACGTGAATTGGTTACAATGTTTCCTACAAGCAAAAATACAGTAAAATGATAAGACTGAAGTCTAGCATTCTTTGAGATTGTCTTCAGCGACCTTAATCTTCTTGAATACTCCAGCTCTATTTCTTTAGCTTGTAAACAAGCACACTGTAATCATACTGCTAAGGATAACTTCTTGACATGTCTTCATCACCTTTCTTCATACACTTCTGGTCATCTTAAAGTTTCTAAATCAGCTGCATGCCTTGAAAAACTTCATTTTCCTGCACTTCTGGTCATGTCGAAGTTTTCTAGAATCTACTTTTTACTTGTCATCGTTGAAGTTCCCTTATCTGAATACTTCGGCTTTGATATGAATTATGCTCTGAACTTCTTGTGCGGTATCTAGTTGAGTTTTTACTCCCTCTCAACTAGTAGGCTCTTTTTCTTCAGCTCCCTCCCAAACAGACACCCTTGAGACTGATTAAGAATCAATGCACTAGTCTTGAGTCATACAACCTCCTCCAGCTCAGTTCAAAGACCTCCTTTCTCATTTAGGATACTATGTGGGAGGGGATGATATCATCAACATCATCTTACTTAGAAAGCATTCCAGTCTTGTTTGAATTCAGCCCAAAGTACACACTCTATCCCCTTTTTGAAGTCGAAACCGTAGCACCAAAATCAATTAAGACCCAGAAATGCACTTTTCTCCCTCCAGGGTAATGCTGGTATGAATTGCTACACCAAAGTCAACTAAGTCCCAAGTGTAAGCAATTTATCCCTATGTTCCTTATAATGTCTAAATGGGTTACATCAAAGTAATTAATGTTACCAGATGTACACATTTTCTCCACCAGGGGATGATACCTTATTGAAAGGTTTCATCCTACACTGTGTACGTCTATTTGCCAATCTCGTATATGCTTAACTTAGCTTCAATAGACTCTAGTGATTGCATTTGAATAGTATAAATGAGAAGTGTTAGTACTCTCTTTACAGATATCTCATTGTTACAACCCGAACTTTTAACTTTACATTTCTATAGGCTTATAATGTTGACCAATGATGGAGACAAACCCGAGAAAGGTCGGAGTAGGAAGCACAATCCGTGACTTGTGACTTAAATTCTTTTTTCTTCCGTGTGACGAGTATTGGTGTAGAGGCAAATCATTCTAAGTAACCATTATTATCCGCAACCCTAAAAGTATTTATTCTACTTCACTATTGAAATCTCCTCAACTATGTAAGACACTCAATACTACAATGTAACTCCTTAAAGTGATAGCTACTTTGTGGGTATAGGGAGAAAGAATCACAAAAGCAACTAGATATCCAAGTCTTCATCAAAACCGTATATGCCGGAACAAGTCATCTTCATTGAGGAGGTAAAAAGAACCGAAGACAAAATAAGTACACTCCCCGTGAAATACTACTTCAATCCCAAATAAGTATCATCATACAAAAACCTCGTAGTCATAAAAATTCAATAAAAGCCATTATCAATGAAGGTGAATTCTGATAAGGATCGTTTTTAGTGTAATGTATTGTGTTTGTTGTGTTGTTGTTCGTGATTTTTGTTAAAAGTTATGATCGTTCACGTATATCGGCTCAAAAATATACCATAATCACGGCCGTCCAAGTAATAAAACCCGGTCAATTATACTTTACCCGACAAGATAATGTTTTAAAACTCGGCTTAATCTGATAACACGAGCCCACAAATAGCTCAGCCTATGTTTGTATCTTATATAACCGATCTAACAAATATAAGCCAGCCCAACTTACTACAATATCAATCAGCCCAAGATAAACGAGTAAAAAGTAAAGCCCGACATCATTTTATGTATGATCCAAGTATCCAGCCCAATACCAACGATTAACTAAATAGATTAAGACCCGACCCACTATCTTTGTTAATATCTGGCTGGAATAAGCAACTTATAATCTTGGCCCAACTCAAATACTAAAGCTTGGCCCATTGATTTTAAAACCCGATACAGTTAGTCACTTATATCAATCCCACACTCCTTTATTTAGGGTAAAACATAACCCTGATAACATTTTCAATAGCCTCCATCTCATCTCAGAATCATTCATACGCATATAAGAAAAAAATATCCCATCTTCTTATTGTCTCAATCAAATCGAATACCCCACCTTATCACACCATAACAACAATGAAACAAATATTTCTTTAATCAATGAAGAACATAGAAGACTTGATGCTTCAAGATCCTTTGGAGGATCTAAGGTAGGTTTGTCATTTGTTTCGAGTCAATGAACGAATCAAAGATAGACTATAACAGATTTGTTATAAGTCATTCTTTATTTTCGGATAGTAAAGAGAACTTTTATTTCTCATAGATCTATGATGATTTTCATTTCGTGTTTGAGGATCTTTTAAGGTCTTGATGTTAATTGAAATACACGAAACAACAAAACTGAGATCGTGGTTTGTTTGCTTTCCATTATGTTTCGAGTCTTAGTGAGGTGGAGGAGATGGATATGATAATGTGACGATGTGTTTTAGGATTAGTTTTTGTAGAATTGTTGGATTACACAAAATATGACGATAGGTTTTTATAGGATTTGTTTGGATTTGATTTGTGGATTGTTGTTGAGGCAGTGTTGTTGTAGTTTTTTTTGTGGCTGTTTGATGTTGTTGTTTGTAGTGGTTTAACAAAGAGTCTGTCTTGATTATCCTTTTCTTTCTTTGACCTCTGACTCAGTTGTGACTCAGTGAGTGATTCAGTCAACTCGGTAATTACCGAGTTGACTCGGTCTGGTCTGGGTTGGTGTATAAATTGCCTAGTGAGGTGTATAAATCGCCTTGGTTGGTGTATAGTTCGCCTACCTAGAAGGTGGTATAAATCGCCTGATGTAGCAGATGTATAAATCGCCTGAATAAGGCAGATGTATAAATCGCCCAAATAAGGCAGATGTATCAATCGCCCGAATAAGGCAGATGTATAAATCGCCTGAAGAGAACAAGATTGTACAACTTTTTCCTAAAAAATGGATCTATGTTTTGTCTTGTCCTTTTTCTAGCTTTTTAAAATTTTCTTGTTCTTATCTTCTTTTTGAACCCAAATAAGCCCAGAAAAAGCTGAGAATATGAAAAGATTTAGAGACCAAATAAGCTCGAAATGAACAAAAATAAGCTCAGATTAGCCACTCTTATGTTAAAACATTCACACTTTTCTTTTGATAACCCATAAAATTGATAAAACACAAGAAAAGATGTGACTTTTTAACAAAAACACTCAACCAGGACGAGATAAACTGATGAATAAGCACCAATGAATACAAACAAACTGTGGCTTTTTCTACCAAATAAGCCACGAAAAAGCTGTAAAAAAGCAGAAAAAATAAGCTGTAATAAGGTCTAAATAAGCTGAAACAACAAACACAAATACACAACACCCCCGGTTAGCTCTTGATACCAATTATACAAGGATCAAAAACACCTTTTCGGGGGGTCTTGGTTGATCAAAGAAGATAAGATGAAACATCTTTTCTAGTGAGAGAAAGTAGAGAGAGAAAGGGAATGAACTATGTGTTTTTAAGAAAAGGAAAGTTACACAATGATTTAACCAACCCCTCAGGGAGAGTCATGAGGGGTATTTATAGGCCTATCTTAAGCTATCTATGCCACTTATACAATATTAGTCTCTGCATGTAGCAGTTGGCATATAGCTAGTCCAATTCACGTGTAAGACACCAACTTCACTAAAATAGTAAGGCTAACAACCTGTACCAGATTCTGTTCTCTCATCTGACAAGACAGAACCATTCGAGACAGATGGGTCTGCTGCTACACCACCATCACCCCATACTGTTGTTCCATTATCTTAGACTGGTCTTCGTAGGGCACGGAAGACTGTTCGACCCCAGCTACCTTTATCTCCAACCATTGAAGCTCGCATTGCTGAGTATGGTTCTGCACCTACTCTACCACTACCACCACCATCTCCATTATCACCTCTATCATCTCCATTACCCAGGATTCCATCCCTGTCATTGCTTCTACCATCACCTACCCGTAGAGATATCATTCCCGAGGCGGACATGCCGCTTCAGAAGAGGGCTAGATTTACTGCTCTATCTCAGAGGTTTAAGATTAGAGAGAGTTCAGCAGCCGCTGCTGCTAGACAGCCCGGGTCTACTTTGGCCTGAGGTACTGAGTTAGATTTTATGACTGCCTTAAAGGAGGTCAAGGAGAGTGAGACTGATTTTGCCTCCAGGCATAGGCAGGATAGTAAGGAGTTTTATACGCGTCACCAGGTTGCTCAGGATGACCGAGCCGTACTACGGGCTCGTATTTCTACACTTGCGAGGGATAGGCGATATTATCTCCATATGGCTATAGTTGCAGATCGAGAGGCCATGTATGCACGATAGGCTTGGACTCACTCCATGGATCGTATCCGTGAGTCGCAGGCTGAGATCAGAGTGTTACAGGCTAAGACCGGAGTATTACAGTAGCAGAGGCGAGATGACCATGACATGTGGACTAGAGCTATTAGACACATCCAAACGCTAGAGATTGTTAGAGATCCCGAGCATCCTGATGGACCAGGAGATGCCCTTAGTAGTTGTTAAGTTGAATTCAGTTTGTAGCTATGTTGTATAGCCTGCTAAGTTTTATGGGTAACTCCTAGCTAGTAGGCTATTAGGATCTTGTATTTTCATTTTGTAACTGAACCTATGATGTATGTTATCGATATTACTATATATAATATCGATTTATTTATGTCATTGTTGATCCCATTTCTATTATATATTTCTCTGCGTGTCGTGATCTCATTTTATATATTGTACTTATTACATGTCGTGATTATGATTGTATGTCATCTCACGTGTATTATATTTTCTTGTGATTTTGAAGAAAATGCCACCAAAGAAAGCTCCTATAACTGATGCTGCTATTAAGGAATTGATAGCCTAAGGCACAGCTGATGCGTTGTCTGATTATGAAGCAAACAAAAGCAGTGGAAATGGTAATGACAGCCACAATTCAGGAAGTGGCAGTGGAAGAACGCCGCACACTGCTCGTGTGTGCACATACAAGGACTTCTTGAATTGTCAACCCCTTAATTTTAAGGGCACTGAAGGAGTCGCAGGTCTGACTCAGTGGTTTAAAAAGATGGAATTTGTATTCCATATTAGCAACTGCACCGTTGAATGCCAAATTAAGTATGCCACGTGTACTCTGCTTGGTAGTGCACTAACGTGGTGGAGTTCCCACGTTAACACTGTTGGTCATGATGCTGCTTATGGGATGCCATGGAGGACACTAATGAAAATGATGGCTGACAAGTATTGTCTAAGGAGTGAGATCAAGAAGCCAGAGATTGAGTTGTGGAATCTGAAAGTGAATGGTACTGATGTTGTGAGCTACACACAAAGTTTTCAGGAGTTAGCTTTGATGTGAGGGAGAATGCTTCCTAGAGAGTCTGATCAGGTGAAGAAATATGTTGGCGGACTTCTAGACATGATTCAAGGTAATGTGATGTCATCCAAACCAAAAACGATGCAAGAAGCAATCGAGTTTGCTAATGATCCGATGGACTAAAAGATTCGTACTTTTGCTGAAAGACAGGCTGAGAACAAGAGAAAGCTTGACAATAACCCAAGAGATAACCAAGCTCAACAGCAGCCTTTCAAAATGCAAAATGTGGCCAGGGCTTACACAGCCGGGCCTAGTGAAAAGAAGGAGTATGGTGGAACGCTACCACTGTGCACCAAGTGAAACTATCATCACACTAGGCCGTGCGCTGCAAAGTGCACAAACAACAAAAGAGTTGGCCATATGGCTCGTGATTGTAGAAGTCTTGCTGCTGCTAACAACTAGATAGCCCCTGGGGAAATACAGAAGGTTGTTACGTGTTTTGAATGTGGAATCCAAGGGCACTACAAGAAAGATTGCTCGAAATTGAAGAACAAGAACCATGGGAATCAATCTAGGAACAATGAAGCTCGTGGGAGAGCTTATGCTTTGGGAGGAAATAATGCAAACCCAGATTCGTATGTCGTTACGGGTACGTTCCTCCTCCGTAACCGTTATGCTTCCATATTATTTGATACCGGTACCGATAGAAGTTTTGTGTTGACTGCATTTAGTTCATTAATTGATATCATTCCAACTATATTAAACAATTATTATGACGTGGAACTAGCCGATGGAAAAATAATAAGAGTTAATACCATAATACGAGGTTGTACTTTAAACTTTCTCAATCATCCATTCAACATCGACCTCATGCCCGTAGAACTTGGTAGTTTTGACGTCATAATCGGTATGGATTGGCTATCAAAGTATCATGTTGTGATCTTCTATGACGAAAAGATTGTTCGTGTTCCCTTCGACAACGAGGCATTAATTATTCATGGTGACGGAAGCAACCATGGAAGCGAGTCGCGATTAAATATTATTTCAAGCACCAAGACTCATAAGTGTTTGCTAAAAAGGATGCCATGTCTTTTTGGCACGTATCACCGAAAAGAAGACTGAAGACAAGTCGGTGACGAAGCGACTTGAGGATGTACCAATCGTACAAGATTTTCCAAAAGTTTTTCTCGAAGACTTGTCGGGTGTTCCACCGACCAGACAAGTGGAGTTTCAAATTGACTTGGTACCTGGTGCTGCACCTGTGGCACGAGCGCTGATACGTTTCAAGTAGTATACGTAATAATATCAAAGTATAAGAAATTCTAAAATTACCCTTTAGGAAAAAGGTAATAAGGAAAATTCACACGAAAATATCTCACGTTTAACCGGTAAGTGTTCACCGGGTCGTTTATACCCCAAGAATTATGAAATTGAGACTTCATTTTTAATTTGGACAACGATTTGAATGGTTTCGAAGATTTTGATTTGATTATCTATTTCTACTTTTAAAAACACATAAAACATTCAAAATAAAACAAATAAGCATAAAAACGCTAACGGGATTTAAAGAAAATGCGACAATTTATCAAAAATTAATCCTAAAATAATTTTTAAACTTTTCCTAAGCCTAATTATAAGAAAAAGCTAAGGTAATCCTAAACCGAGAGTGATTAAAGTTAAAATCTAAGAAAACAAGAACGGGGATCAAATCCCGTTCTTTAAAAAGTGAAATTATAAATTTTTAACCCTACGAAAGTAAATTTAAATCCTAAGCCTAAAATATGATAAAAGAAAATTTTATAAAAAAGAATTTTATTTTTTTGATTATTTTTCTATTTTTTATGATTTTTTAAAGTTTTTAATGAAAATAAATGATTAAAAATACTAAACGTTGAATTAAAAATCTAAGAAAATTACTAAAAGTGTAAAAAGTAACGGCTGATTTAATAAAAATACGACCTAAAAATAAGCAGACGAAATAAGCTCTAAAAGTCCTATAATAAGCTACGGCTTAATTTTAGAAAAAGGAAAAGAAAACGTGTTTAAGAAATTAATGTAGCAAGGAGTGTTTGAAAAAGACCCAAGGGCGCGATGGACAGTGTGTGTGTTTGTGGGACGAGTGTGTGCTAAGGGTTAGGTCATGGGTTCGAATCCCATGGCCTAACTTTTTGCAAAAACTTTTATTTTTTAAAAACTTTTTAAACTAAGTTGTAAAGCAGATGAAAGCAAGTTTTTTTTGAAAACTAGTAAATAAGCTAGAAATTAGCTTAAAAACAGATAGAGTGCCCTAAAAAAGTGATACATGTAAGATTTTTGGTCATGTTCATGACTATTGCCCTAAAAAAGTGGTGAGTCCTCCTATTGTTGCTACTTCTAATGTTGTTACCCCTAATGCTGGGAAGACTAATGATGGTTTCCAAACGGTGGGTAAAACGAAGAAGAGGAAAGGTAAGTCCAAGTCTACTAATGGCGGTCAGTTTACTGGTCCTTCGGTTAAACATAATGTTAGATATGCGCCTAAAGCGACTACAAGTGCACCAAAGAAGGGAACTACTTATGTGGGTTATACATCTCAATCGACACCTATGTTGAAGACGACTGGTAAATCATCTAAGAAAGATAATCTCTCCATGTCTAATTCTTTTTCTGCCTTAAATGAAGAAGAAGAAGAAGATGAAGAAGATGTGGAAAATGTGTATGATGAACCGGATAACTTAATTCAAAACACAAAAGCTGGTGGAAGTTCATCTTTCACGGCTGCTGCTGGTTAGCTTGTTTAGTTGTGTTATGTGTTCCAGTTGCAATTAGTTGTTTCTAGAGTTGTAAGAGTTTATGGCATGTCATAAGCTCAAGTTTTAGGTGTTTATCAAGCTGTTTAGCTTGAGGTTAATGTGGTACTTCAGCCACATTCCATTTGTACTTAACTTTTTTCAGTTTTAATATACTTTACCAGGGTAACCCTTTACCCAAAAAACAGACAGAGTGCACTTAACTAGCTATATGGTTTTTTTATCCAAACTAAGGACACTCAAAAACTAGAATAAGCTAAGAATTAAGCTAAAGAAGCTACAGCTACCCTATGTCTACCCTAATAAGCAAGTGCAAACTAAATTTGAGCAAAAGAAATAAGCCATAAGCTGAGAAACCAATAAGCACTTATAAGAAAACTGAATTCCAAACAGACTAAATGCCTACTTTGAGCTTAATTTTAAGCACACAAACGGATCCTTATGGAAATAAGCTCTATACCTACTTAAAACATGGCTAAAACACTACTTATAACAGTAATAAAAAACTATTTTGAAAATCTAATAAGCAAAGAAAAAGCCAGATTAAAAAGCTACTTATGCTGAATTACCTATGTTTTTTATTTTTAAAGAAAAGACTAATAAGATAAAATCTAACCCTATTAAGCTATGGATAACTAAATATCAACCTAATAATCTAATTTGAACATAAATTAAACAAAAACTAAGGGCTTATAAGCTAAAAATCTCAAATAAGCAGTTTGGTACAAACTGTTAACCAAACAGTCCCTTAAGGCAACTTTAAGCATATTTTTCAAAAAGCAAAAGGATCCTTATGAAATTTTGGTTTATTCTACTAGAAAGATTATCTAAAATACTACTTAAAACAAAAGTTGAAAATTATTTTCAAATCTAAATAAGCTAAGAAAAAGCTGAATGAAAAAGCTTACTACTATTTTTTTGTTTTTCAAAGTTTAATGAAAATAACAAATTGCTATTTTGAGACTTAAAATCAGATGACTAATTAAGATAAATACTACAAAATAAGTTCAAACAGATGAAATATGATCAATAATCTACTTACATGCTAAAAATTAAGACCTAACAACTATTTTTACCCTTTGAAAATTTATCTTGAAAGAAAAACTATAAGTCTCTTTTAGCTGCTGATGCAGTTTGCACATGAAATGATCAAATCTTAAAACTACCAAGTGCAGGCTACAAATCTTATTCCTAACATCTATAATACACTTAACTAAGAGCAATTGAAGCAGTATCAACACCTAGAACAGATTTAAACTAAAAATGCATTCTAAACTGAACTAATGATAACAGATTCAAACCATCAACTAGCAAACTTGATAAAAACTAGATTAAGCCTAACTAAGCTCTTAAATCCTACTTTTATAAACCTAATATGAGATTTAAAATGAAATCAAAAGACCAAATGGCCTCAAGCAGTTCTAACTTGAGTTAGAACTGCTTGACCCAAACATTCCCTTATATCTCTCAAATTCATACTTAGCTTATAAAAATAAGATTTAATGAACAAAGATCAAATACCAGATATCATTAAGCCTTTAACAAACCTAATGAACAGATTTAAGCAAACAATTAAGCCAGAATAATAAGCTATAAAACTATGCTACTATTTTTGGTTTTTTGACTGGTTTATGAAAAATAAGTGCAAACTAAGAATTAAAACTAATAATCAAACACAAATAGCATCTAATAACTAAGATACGCATTAATAAGCAAAACTAAACAAAATTAAGCTAACAATGAGCAGATTATAAGCAATATTAAACTAATTTGCAGTTTTAAATCTAGAAAAGGAAAATGAAGACTTACAAAGGCCTTTGCACAAACAAGGCTTATCAAATGCTCTTATGAGCTAATCAACAAGCTCTAGCTTATCATAGATAAGCTAGTGAGGTCCTGGAAACCCATCCATGTCTGGTTTCCCTTCCAAATTTAAGCTGAGGTAATTTTGGGAGTGAATTTGAGTAACATTAAGCTCATTTAAGCTTTAAGAGCTTAAATGAGAGTGTAGCTTAGTTTATGAGTTGAAATGACAGCTTATTGAACTTATTGAACAATTAAAAGCTTATTTAAACCATTATGTATTAAAGTAAAAACATGATTTAACAAAAGCACAATATGAAACTTAACTTTTTATTGATATTAAAACTGATTACAAGCTTTGAAATGGAAAGTTACATTGAGTAAAAACCGATAAGCTAAAAATTACATTTATAAAAGTTACACTAAAAACTATATTGAAGCTACACTAAAGCTACTCTAGATATCTCTTGTGAGTGAAGGAGGCTTCTTATTTATAGCAGGAGAAGAAGGATCTAGACTTGTACACGCTCCTTTTGATCTTGGCCATGAATTCTTCTAATCATTGGATGCTTATTCTTAGCCCTTGGATGAGATTGTGAGCACACGGATTGCCAAGCTGGCAATCCCGTATTTTTGGAAGGGTTGTGCTTCTTTTGCATTGTTTTTAGTGCAATTTTCTCATTTCAGGTGTGTTTCTTTTGAGCCCGCGTGGCATTCTTTGACAGAGCTTGACCAATTCAAAGCTTTTGGTGATGTAATTCTTGCCAGCTTGGAGCTTGGTACTTGGTATCTTTTGGCCACGTCAATTGAAAGGGAATTTGGCTTTTTACCCTTTGATTTTGCTGTGAGGTAAAGTCGGGCACGATGATGAACAGTAGAAAACCAATTCCCACGCCTTTTTTTCCTTTATAACGATTTTGTTTGACTGTGGGTTAAGGGGAGTTGACTTGGGCTCGGGTTTATATTTAAAGGGAATTGGGCCATGGTTTTTAGTTTGGGCTCGGATAAAAAGTAAAGGGTTTGGTTATATGATTTAACGACCGTTAGGTTTGAACACTTAAAAACTAACGGCGTTATACTTTTAAGGACCATTGGTGAAAAAGAGTTAACATTAAGGGTATTCTTGGTATTTCAAGGGTTTTGGCATTTTTGTGGTTGACCAAGGTTTGACCATTGTTGACTTTTTGTTGACTTTGATTTCCCTTTTTGCTAGCTAACTCCTGGCTCTTGTGCACTCTATCCGTCTCGTGTTCGTTTTTGCCCGGTTTTGACCGTTTTCTTATGATATTTGCAATATCCGTACCTACACATCACAAATGACAAAACGAGCAATATACAAGCATAAATTGCACAATTTGATCATTTAAAGGTTATTTTCAGTATACAACGGATATGTGATTTTTCACATATCAAAATTCCCCAAACTAAGTGATTGCTATGTCCTCACGCAATATATATGCTCTAAAACCAAATACCTCAAAACCTCCCTAAACTAATCATTTGAAAAGTAGCAAAGTCTTTTATGGGGAGAGTTTAGAAATCACAAGTTTTAAAACACCCCATTTTCCATTTTTCAAAGATTTTTTTTTCATTTTTATGATTTTCCTAACTTACAACTTACAACTTATTCATGTGTGACATAATGTATTGCTTTCATTATTCATTGATAACTTTTAGGATCATGGAACAAAAAGCACAAAAAGTATCCAATCCAAATGAATAAAATTCATCATCCGACTTTCCATCCTCTCTAGCCAAGCTTAAAAACAAGATCATTGTAAAAATACAAGTGATAATGCTAACACCTATCATAAAAAAAAAAAAAAAAGATTAAAAAGTTTAATTGTGTACTTAACTTTTCCTTCCCTTTTTCCTAATTTCCTCTACGGATTTTTATTTTTATTATTTGGTGACAAATAAAATTATGTCCTTATAAAGTAAACCGGTTTAGACCATTATAGTTTAGTTTGAAATCCTTTCCTAAAGAGACGATGTGGTGAAAATAAAGTCCACATTAAGGTTCTAAATTCACATGATTTAGGGGTTATCCTTTTTATTTCATCCGAAACAACTCAACTACGAGTCCAGAGACGGAGGCTTTATTTAGATAACCCCGGAGTCGAAATTTGGCTTTATTATTATTATTATTGCAACATTATTAAACCTCGGTCCTTTAAACAACTGCCACATCGGTATGCGAGCCGACCATGGTCCAGGAGTCTTATTTCGACCTCGGTGAATTCCTCGACCTTTTAGAAGGCTGCAACATCGGTTGTGAGCCGGCAAGATGCAACAAACTTTTATCAGTCTCGGATTATTATTACTATGTGCCTTATTTAGAAGACTGCCACATCGGTTGTGAGCCGGCAAGAGGCAGTAAACTTTTATCAGCCCACAGTTTTTATTATTATTATTATTACCTCCACCCTTTAAATGACTGTCACATCGGTATGCGAGCCGACCATGATCCAGAAGTCTTATTTCGGCTTTGGTTTATTACATAATTATTATTATTATAGCCAAATTTCAAGTCATGTGGTCTTTTAACAACTACCAAATCGGTATACGAGCCGACCATGGTAAAGGAGCCTATTTCCCCACAACACTGACAAAACCTCGATGTGTACCTTACTTTCACCAGAAGGAATCTCTACGAAGTGATCTAAACTAAGAATCACAAAAACTAAAGAAACTTTATTTATTCAAGAATTATATAACATTTATTAAGCTGATGGGAGCAAAAAGCCACAATTAACCTTTATGAGCCTTAAAGAAATCCAACTATTCTATGTTTAGCATCAAAACTTATACTCTACTCTATCATCTCTTGTTCTTCACAATTTAAAATTTCTAATAAAGAAACTCGTGAATACTTAGCCTAACGAATTAAGATTGGCACTTTAACAAGTCACATAGACTGGCAACAATCTTTATTCTAATAAATTGATCTTCGCATATTTAAAATCAATTATGGAAACTTGCAAAGTCTTGACTTTTTTAAGCTAGACTCGCGTTTTATAGCTCCTTGTATAAAAGATTAGCAAAATTCAATCTATATATGTTAAGGAGAAAAGCTAAGATATAAAACCGTTCGGGTCAAAATTTACTTTTCGTTCTCACCAACGGAAAGCCTACATTCGTGTCAAAACACTTATTATTTTTCAACTTTTTTTTAGAAGTTATATATATATAAAAATTTAAAATTTTTGCGGGAAAATAAGGTACGTGAGAACAACGGGCAAAGGTAGGTAAGATCATATCGAAGATATACTACCCCATACAAAAACTAAACATTATCCTTAATGTTTCCTAGTCTAAGACTTAAAACCCCATACTAGAACTCAAAAAGTCGAATGCATAATCCAAGCATGGAGAAAGTATCACACAAATCTTAAGCCGTTTATCAAGTATGCTAAAAGATAGATGTTAGTCGATAATAATCTAGGATATCAGATTTCCCCAAACTAATGGTAAGCAAAGGCTCGGAAGCTCGATGGACCGAGACAAAACACCGAACACGAGAGTCTTCAAAAATTTTGGGTCCATCCTACAAACAATCACAAGCACAAACAACAAGAATCGGAAGAGTACAAGCCTCCTAGCATCACATTAAAAATAAGAAAGAGATAAATGGATAAGCATAGGGTGCCTCCCACGAAGCGCTTTGTTTTTGGTAATAGAGTCACATAGCTTGACTCGATCCCCGAATTCATTCGTCCTTGGAGAAAGTTTAGAGATCCGGGACTACCTTGGGTGGTATGTCCCTTCCGAAGTAATGCTTCACACGATGACCATTTACCTTAAATTTTGGACCATCGGGTTGGGATAACTCGAGGGTTCCGTATGGAAAAACTTGGGTGATGGTGAAAGGTCCTGACCAACGAGTTTTAAGCTTTCCCGAGAATATCTTTAGACGAGAGTTGAAGAGTAAAACTCGATCACTAACATTGAAAATGCGGTTTTTGATCTTAGAGTCGTGAAGCTTCTTCGTCCTCTCTTTATATATCAAAGAATTCTCGTAAGCTTGATCACGAAGCTCATTAAGTTCATTAAGTTGAAGCTTTCGGTGATCACCCGCGGTTTTAAGATCGAAATTAGCATGTTTCAAAGCCTAATATGTTATTCTCTAACTCGATAGGTAAATGGCAAGACTTTTCGTACACGAGTTTGTAAGACGTACAACCAATCGGTGTCTTAAAAGCGGTACAGAATGCCCATAAAGCGTCATCTAGTTTGTCGGACCACGAGGCACGATTTTCGCCAACCGTCCTCTCAAGAATACGTTTCAAGCCTCAATTGGACACCTCCACTTGACCACTCGTTTGAGGGTGATAAGCGGTAGCAAGATGATGAGTGACCCCATACTTAGACATTACTTTAGCAAATTGATCATTACAAAAGTGGGACCCACGATCGCTTATAAAAGCTCTAGGTGTTTTGAATCAGACAAAAAGAGATTTCAAAAACTTAACTACAACTCGAGCATCATTTGTGGGGAGCGCCTTCGCTTCTACCCACTTTGAAAGATAGTCAACGGCTACGAGGATGTATTTATTCCCTCATGAAGACGGGAATGGACCCATAAAATCGATACCCCATACATTAAAGATTTCACAAACTTAAATAGCGTTTTGAGGCATTTCATCTCTTTGTGAAACTTTGCCTTGTCTTTGACATGTATCACAAGATTTAATCATAGTATGGGCATCTCAATATATGGTCGGCCAAAAGAAACCGGCATCAAATACTTTTCGAGCAGTGAGATTGGCACTATAATGGCCCCCGGTGGGTCCTTCATGACAAGCTTTGAGGATATCATTAGCTTCTTGCCCATGCATACACCGTCGAATAATTTGATCCTCACAAATCCGAAAAAAATAAGGATCGTCCCAAAAGTAATGTTTAACGTCCTTAAAAAACTTCTTCTTTTGTTGAGTTGTCATTCCTTTGATGATAAAATTCCCCGTATGAAAATTTGCATAATCCGCAAACCATGGGGTACTTTCACTAGAAATTTTACCAAGAATCTCTAAAGGAAAATTTTCATTTATGTCTTTGTTTTCTAACACATCCTTATGAGGATTCTCAATTCTAGATAAATGATCGGCCGCGAGGTTCTCACTTCCTTTTTTTATCACGAATGGTGATATCAAATTCTTGTAGGAGAAGAACCCACCGGAGCAACCTCGGCTTGGCATCTTGTTTATTAAGAAGGTATTTTAAAGCCGAGTGATCCGTATACACTATGCTTTTAGATAAGACAAGATATGGCCGAAACTTTTCAAAAGCATACACTACGGCAAGCATTTCTTTTTCCGTCGTAGTGTAATGAATTTGAGCTTCGGTCATCGTCTTACTAGCATAATGTATAGGCTGAAAATGCTTCGTCCCCCCCCCCCCCCCCCCCTTTTTTTTTTTTTTCTTTTTTTTTCCCACCCCCTTTGTTTTTTTTTTCTTTTTTTTTTTTTTTCTGTCATGAAGGTAATGATTGAGCTTCGGTCATCGTCTTATCTAGCATAATGTTATAGGTGAAAATTGCTCGTCTTTCGTTGTCCCAAAACCGCACCAATCGCGAAATCGCTAGCATCACATATAAGTTCGAAAGGTAGGTTCCAATCGGGGACAACAAAGATCGGAGCTTTGATCAGCTTATTTTTAAGAGTCTCGAAAGCATCAATACAATCCTTAGAAAACACAAACGGTGTTTCCTTATCAAGAAGATGAGTCATAGGTCTAGCAATTTTAGAAAAGTCTTGGATAAATCGTCGGTAAAAACCCGCATGACTTAGGAAACTCCTAACACCTTTTACGGTAGTCAGGTGAGGGAGCTTAGCGATAACATCAACTTTAGCACGATCGACCTCAATTCCTGACTTCGAAATTTTATGCCCTAACACAATTCCTTCTCTACACATAAAGTGGCACTTCTCCCAATTTAGAACTAAATTCGTATCTTCACACCGTTTTAGCATCTTTTCTAAATTGGAGAGGCACGAATCAAAAATATCCCCAAAAATCGAGAAATCTTCCATAATCACTTCAATTAGTCTTTTCGAATACTCATGGAAGATGTCCATCATACACCTTTGGAAAGTACCGGGAGCATTACACAAGCCAAAAGGCATGCGACGGTACGCGAAAGTTCCATACGGGCATGTGAAAGTAGTTTTCTCTTGGTCTTGGGGATCTATTGGTATTTGAAAATACCCCGAAAATCCATCTAGAAAACAATAAAACTCATTTCCGGCTAATCTTTCTAACATTTGATCCATAAATGGTAATGGAAAATGATCTTTTCGGAGGCGTTCATTTAATTTCCTATAGTCGATACAAACTCTCCACCCGGTAACTAATCGTGTCGGAATTAATTCATTCTCTTCATTAGCAACAACGGTTATACCACCTTTCTTGGGAACACAATGCACGGGACTAACCCATGGGCTGTCGGAGATCGGGTAAATCATTCCGGCATCAAGAAGTTTTAGGACCTCCTTTTTTATTACCTCGTGAATTTTTGGGTTAACCCGTCTTTGACTTTGAACCGTGGGTTTGTAATCGTCCTCCATCAAGATTTTGTGAGTACAAAAACGAGGGTCGATACCCTTGATATCGGTGATTTTCCATGCAATGGCCCATTTATGTGATTTAAGCACTTTTAAGAGGGCTTCTTTTTCATCATCTTTTAAACTTTTTGCAATAATCACGGGTAACTTATCGTTTTCTTCTAAGTAAGCATATTCCAAATGAGATGGTAAGTCTTTTAACTCTAATGACATGTTTTCAACAACTTTCTTCATACACTTCTGGTCATCTTGAAGTTTCTGAATCAGCTGCATGCCTTGAAAAACTTCATTTTCCTGCACTTTTGGTCATGTCGAAGTTTTCTAGAATCTGCTTTTCAATTGTCATCCTTGAAGTTCCCTTATCCGAATACTTCGGCTTTGATATGAATTATGCTCTGAACTTCTTGTGCAGTATCTAGTTGAGTTTTTACTCCCTCTCAACTAGTAGGCTCTCTTTCTTCAGCTCCCTCCCAAACAGACACCCTTGAGACTGATTAAGAATCAATGCACTAGTCTTGAGTCATACAACCTCCTCCAGCTCGGCTCAAAGACCTCCTTTCTCATTTAGGATACTATGTGGGAGGGGATGATATCATCAACATCGTCTCACTTAGGAAGCATTCTAGTCTTGTTTGAATTCAGCCCAAAGTACACACTTTATCCCCTTTTTGAAGTCGAAACCGTAGCACCAAAATCAATTAAGACCCAGAAATGCACTTTTCTCCCTCCAGGAAAGTGCAGATATGAATTGCTACACCAAAGTCAATTAAGTCCTGAGTGTACGCAATTTGTTCCTCTATATAGTCTAAATGGTAACATCAAAGTCAATTAAGTCCCAGATGTACACATTTCTCCCTCCAGGATGATGACTAATTAAGGAATCATCCTACACATGTGTACATCTTATGCCAACTGGAACTACTTACTTAGCTTCATATCCTGTGATTGTATTAGCAATAGTCTATGAGAAGATGTCGGTACTCTCTTTACAGATCTCTCTTGATAAACCCGATCTAAATCCCCTTACCAATTTTATAGGCTAATACTAATGACCACTGATGGAGACAACCCGATGAAACGAACTCGAGAATGAAGAACAATCTGTGACTTGTGACTTAATCTTGTACTATCCGTGTGACGAAGAACAGTGTAGAGGCAAATCTCTAAGTACCATATACCCGCACCAAAGTATACAAATACAACACCTCTTGAAATCTCCTCAACTATGTGAGACACTAAGTACTATAATGTAACTCCTTAAAGTGATAGCTACTTTGTGGGTATAGGGAGAAAGAATCACAAAAGCAACTAGATATCCAAGTCTTCATCAAAACCGTATATGCCGGAACAAGTCATCTTCGTTGTAGATAAAGAAAGAATCGAAGACAAAATAAGTACACTCCTCGTGAAAGCCTACTTCAATCCCAAATAAATAACATCATACAAAGTCTTCGTAGTCATTAAAATTCAATACTAGCCTTTAAGAGTGAAGGTGAATTTTGATAAGGATCTTTTTAGTGTAATGTATTGTGTTTGTTGTGTTGTTGTTCGTGATTTTGATGTGATTGTTAACGGATAGCGGCTCAAAAA